>UXGD01007000.1:0-11625 GCA_900474315.1 Torymus auratus | reverse complement strand
GTTAAGAAATCAATTTATCTCTGTGTACGCACGTTTGTCACAATTGATTCGTGTATCTTATATACATATCCCTTTGTCAAACAATCGTCAACCATTTTTTCATTTACCATATTGTATATTATATATATATATAAAAGGTAAAAAAATCAGATAACTTTATGTTAACAGTAAGGTAACAGTAAGGTAAAAATACACGCACTGAAATGAAAATGAGATTTTATGCGTCACTTTCTCGTTACACAGAGTTTGAAATTCTTAATTTACGAGCATCTTCAAGCCAGTATATAAATCATAAACGCACCTCCTCGGGAAAAAGTTGAACACTGCAAAGCCCTTTTATTCAAACACCATAACGGTAAGCGAGGGCACACATCATGCGCGGGAATTCTGACCTTTATGACTCACCATCGCACTCGGATAAAAATATCGGGCCGCTTGTATAAACATGGGCCAGACGGTCGTGCGCGCGTGCGCTTCTTCCCATCGGAAGAAGTTCACACGCCTACCCGTCACCTGCGCGTATATATATAAGTGCGCACGCGAGAGAGAGAGAGGTTACGTACACGCACGCGTACCCACCTTTGATATCGATCTCTGTGCCTCTTGCCCCCTTTCTCTTTCATAAAAAGATTAAACGGCCTCGCACCCGTCGATTTTCTTCCTCAATAAGCGAGAGTCGCGCGCGCTCGCGTGGGGGAGTGCTTTGTTAATTCGGAGGAATTCCAGCCGCGTACATACAATGTAAGCTATCTCTCGTGATGTGCCAGCCGAGTTTGTTCAGCGCGCTTGGAAAAATATATATACTCCCTCGTTGTAGCAAAGCGGTGCATTTGTTGGCTCTCTGCAGTGTACCTGCGACGCTTAGGTAAATAAGTAACGACGTCGAGGTGTGTTTGTAATGATCGTGGGATAGATAAAAGTGTCACTTTGGCTTACTCTTCGAGAGAGAGAGTGAACAAAATTGCGTTCTTTTTCAGACTGAGACGTAGGCTATCTTGTTTGGAATTCACATGGCGGTAGCCTCTCGGTGTATCGGATTCCATGTGAGTCAGTGCTGACTAATATTGAAATCGTTTAGTCATTAGAATATTTTTACAGAAAAAATTTTCGACACTCATACATTATTACCCTCTCTTGTATTCACTATCTTTGTCGTTGTCTAAATCAGTAAAATAAACACCAATATTATACTTAAAAAAACTTCATCATTTAAAAAAGTTATCTGCTACCTCTCTATATATAATATATAATAATCGATATGACTATACGAAGCACACTCTTCAAGTTCATAAATTTGGCGAATCACAAACCCAGGTCTGTCGGTCTATTGATACTAATGATCGTGCCAATCCAAACGACGGAGCGCTTCGCAACGACACTTGAGAGAATGATGAACCAACGAGAACACACAAAAGCCAGCGCACACGCTCCGCCGACGAAGAAATCGGTGAAATTGAGCGAACGAGCGAGCGTTATAGTGCGTCTTTGAAATCCCAGTTTCCGCTCGGCTACGCTGCGTTATAGCCTCCCCTCTAATGATGGGAAATGACGGTTTATGAGCCCGCGAGTTTGATTCATTTTTTTTCGGAGGCCCTCCGAGATGCGGAGAGGAGGTGCGCGATTTCTACGCGAGTGCGCACAAGGTGAGGTTTTTTTTTATTCTGTGCGAGTTATATTGTTCGAAATCAAAATCCGTATTGGCATTGGCCTGCGAACCCTTTCGAGGAGGCAAAAAATCTTCGAGTGCCTCATAGCCCGAGTAGTCATTTTTCAGTTTTCACTCCCAGGGTGTTCGAGGCGGCTTGGATAATGGGATATTGTGCGGAAGAGCTGCACGAAAGTGATTGATATTTATCTATGATGGCTTTAAATGCTTGTTGTGGCAGATATCATTTTACACGGAAAGAAACTATTCGTTTTTAACGTACATTCTCAACGATGATGAATAATGAGGATGTTGGAGCTTGCCGTTAAATATTAATTGTGCTTTCCATTAACGAACAGAAGTATATCAAGAATGAAAGAATTATATTTATACATTTTTATATATGTTCAATAAATAATTATAATAAACTCTCATATTTTCATTTAAGTAAATGGCATTTCGCTAAGTAGTCGTACATTATGCAAGACTTCAAACGACGTGACTTCACTAAAACTTGGCTATATAGTATAAAAACTTTTCTTCTAATTCAATTAAACTTGTCGAAGACGTATCGGCAAAACTTTCCGCTGCGTTCTCGCGTATAATTAATACCCTTTGTTAATCGACGAAGGCGAAAACCGACGAAATTGCAGACAGCTCCGGCGCATTACCTATTGAAACGATTCGCTGCTGAGACAGAGACAGCCGTACACATAATGCATTATGCACGCTAGACGGTCGTCAGCCTCACGCGTCTGTCTCATGCTCCGCGCGGCGCTTTCACGAGCCTCTCGGGTGCAGTGCAAACTGCCGCGCGCGATCATTGGTACTTGACAGTCATTGCCCTTATATATTTTAAATTGATTTCTGTATCAGCGTTCGATGTCTCTCGCGTAGCGGCGCAATATAATAATTGATCGTCGCGCGCAGAGTCGCCTGGTTTATTAATACCGCGGGAATGTATATTTGATTTTGCCGGGAGTGAAAGCACGCAAGTGCGCTGTGACGACGACGAGGACGAGAGTTGCAAATTGAATTTCGCTTGATAGAGTTATTTGCGTCGGTTGCGATGGATTTATTGTTAGCTGTTTTATTTCCAGTAGCTGGTTCTTGGAAAAATCAAACGACATATATGAACTCGGGGTTATAGATTTCTTTTATTCGACCGTCCCTGCAATATCATGTCAGTAGACTTTTGATAATTATTTGAATTAAAAACGCCTACAAGTAAAAATTCATTTCTTGATTCTTCATAGGTATATACTCATATTGAAACATGTTTACGCATGTAAGAATAAAAGAAAAAAAAAAAACTTTCCAACATGATTCATGTTACATCGGTTTTGCAAAAGTAATCGATTGAGCCCAGAAGCTGTTTAATGCTCGTTTCCAATTTCCATTAACTAAAAAAGAATGTTAGACAACCCGGCGCAATTCTCTCACAGACCCCTAGGAGAGCTTAGATTTACGGCTAATCGGCAGATTGCTACGCTCGCGATGGCGACAAAGCCATTATCCATAATCGTCTCGGGCGTTCCGCCGCTGTCGCCAAAGCTTTCGGTCAACTTACGCCGCACACCTGCGTGCGCGTGTATATAGGTCTAGTATACGCGCGTTATACTTGCGACGCGCCCCAAGAGTTTTATCGTCCCGCGGCTCACGGGCGCACCCACGCGATGTCCATAACTCACGCGGCCCGACTACTGCCGAGTCGTCCTCTGTCCGTGTTCATGCTCGATTGTTTGGTTGCACGCTGTGCATGTATGCACAGCGGTTCTTATTGTATGGGTATATTATGCATTTTGATTTTTTTTGTAATTATGTCTTTATTTTTTAGTGGCTCCGTTATGTATGGAAATAAATTATCTTATATGCGTCCTATACTGATTAACAATAATTGCTATATTTAAAGTAGGCTTTTCACCTATGATTATTGTCAATGAATTATTTTATAATAAATATGTTGTATACAATGTTTAGTTTGTGATTTTGATTTACTTGTAACGATTTTTTAATCTAATAAGTCTTCAAAAAATAAAGACAAAATGACTTATTTTCTTAAGAGAAGAAACGAAAGGGCCTTTTTGTTACATAAGTGATGACTACTTTTACGTTCACAAGTCAATTTTCAGATAACTTATTACATCCGATTTATTAATGTCCCCTGGCATTACAATTCACTGGATTCACTATCCTGAAGAATTTTAAAGTTACGCTCGATTAGCCAACTACAACTATAAGATCCATTTATAAAATCGTCAAACACACTCTAAAATCGCATTTTAACCCTGAATTATTCCCCTTCATTCCCGAAACGAAAGATAGCTGTGAACAAATAAAACGAAATTCTGATGATACATGTCGATTCTCTGACATCCGATAGGTGTACGTCCGGTCATTCTAGTCGCAGTGCGTTCTATCTTCATTAAAGGTACTTTCTCAAAGCTGATTGCATACTTGTTAATGTTTTATGTACTAAATAAAATCAGATATTTTGTTGGATAAGTACAGAAAGATTGCGTATAATTTTATATAGTATGTGTAATGAAATAATAGTATGTCTCATTCTCTCTCTTCTGTCTTATATAGCTTTCCACTTAAGAGTGCTTTTATAATATATCGATAGTATGCAAACACGTAAAAATTGTAAATAAAACAAGATTAATAAAAATAAAAGCGGTTAATAAGAAAATGAGTCGCGTTTGTACACGCAGACTCGGCCGAAAATTCATGGCGCAGACGAACGCGAGGGTCTAATGGCACGCGGGCACGCGACGAAATATCGCGGGAAAAAAGGAACTTTGGGAAAATTTAATTACGTTTAGTGTATACGTGTATGGATATATACACACGTGTGTATGATACGTATAGAACGTCGTGCATCGCAACGCCGGCGCCGCGTGCTTTGAACTCATAAAGGTTTCCGCCGCTATTCATAAAACCGCCTGGAACTTATTTCAACGGCCGTCGAGGGTGACGCTTGTTTGCTATATAGGCGGACATTAAACGAAAATTGAATAACTCTTTTTTCTAGCGAGACGCGGGGTATTCTTTTTTCTCACCAGGTCTGTATATGGCCGTACGTTTATTTAGTTGATGAATGTCTATTTAATTTTCAATCAAGAATATAACATTATACTGGTTCGGAAAATTAATCCAATTCTGTTTCTTTTTTGCATTAAAAATATATAACCCTTTTTCGAGAAACAAGCAAATTTTGTTTTCCATGAATCTTTTCATTGTTTCGGGTTTAGTTTTTTTCACAAATCAAATTCGTTTCTTTTTGTTTTACTTGCAAAATTTGATGAATTTTTGATGAATTCGTATCATTTACAAAAAAGTCATCTTCCAGCTTTCGAATAAACTTTGTACGAAACTGTGTACGAAAACTATTCTAATCTCTAGCACCGTGAATAGTTTTTCGCCTGTCACTCCATGAAAAAAAGGTTGTCGTAAGCGCCAGCGAAACACTATTTTTACTTTTCAGCCAGGCTTTGACCGGAAATTGTGTTTATAATGCCTCTAGCACAGCGTACGCGTGCTAACCCCCCGCGGTCCAAATTGAAAAATACAAAAATGCGCGCCACTCTGCCAGTCACTTGAATGAACAAAAAAGCGATGGAGAGGGAGAGAGCGCGCGTGGGCGTTATTCCTTTGTACCAGTTGCAAACGAGTGAAACAATACACGGCGCTGGACGTGAGTCTCGCTTGTGCATCACAATGATTGACCCGTTCAGTACGGGACGAGCGGACGGAGGCGGAAAACTTTTGACCCCCGTATGCGGTTGATTTGATGCGTGCGCACGAGGGTGGAAGTGTTTTTGCTTGATTGTCAACTTGTGAGAAAAATTTTGTGGGAAACTTTTTTACCGCTTTTTATGGAATTTTGTTTTAGGGAAAATAACATTTATAAAGATCATTATATAAAAGTTTTTCATACAGTTTGTTCTTTAATGATAGAGCATAAAAGGGAAAATAAGTATTCATTTATAGTGTATTGAATTAATAAATATATGGAATAATTTAATATATTTCTTTTATAATTTCGAAATCATGGATTTACTGGAAATCAGTCGCAATCATAAAATTGTAAATGAAGTATGGAATTCGTCCTGGATTGCGTGCCAATACGAATTTTGTTTGTGTTTACATAGTCTTTACATATAGGAAGCCCACAAATATAGGTGCAGACCATAGCCTAGTTTATAAAACCGCCGAAAATACGTTACACGCAGCAGCTCTTCAACATCTCCACATCCTCGATCGCACGGGCGCGTTCCCACATCTCCCAAAAGTGCATCGACGAGTAAAACAAAAGCGCGCGCGCGCGCCAGCTTCCCAAAGGTACTTCTATCCTTCAACTACCATATACTACGCCAGTCGCCGTCCAACCTCCTCGCGGTCAAAACATAAACGTCCTCGCACACAACTCGAACCCCGCATGCAGCGCATAGTATAATATAGCACCCCTCGACGCCTCTCTCTCTCTATACGAGGCAGTCACGTGTGTCCCGGGGCGAGACGCGGGAATAATATAAGGGCGCTCGCCCTCGAGATGGACGCGCGCGCGTGGCGTGAGTCGATAGCCGCTCATTAAATCGAATAATGCTCCGTATATAATATATACCTGTGAAAAATGACGATCCTTTGATGCGATATATATATTTATTTCGCGCGATTTATCCTGGCTTCCGGTACACGTTGACGTTTCGACGTCGGATTCCTGAGTGCCGGACTTGGGGGCCGATTGTCTCGCTGTATATAAGTGTAATATGCGCGTAACGCGAGCGTCGATGATGATGATGGCGATGAGGCATGGCTTTGTGATGCGAACGCGCGGCGGTATATTGTGTATAGGGCCGCTGCTTTGTTTGTTTGGCGAGATTCGGGATTTCTCAGCCGATCGCAGACGGTTATTAATGAGGAATTACGCGAGGATGCATTTGTACGGGGTAGGAGACGAGTTTACTGTACAGGATTGATGACGGGATTTTTGTTTTGATCGAGCTGTAAGTTTGACAAAATTTCAGGATGACTTAATAATGGATTATATATACCAGTGTGTTTGACTTTTATAAGAGGGATAATATAAGATCGTTGATAAAAGCATTAATCAATTTCTTAGACTTTAGAAAGTTTTCATGGGTCGAAGTTATTTTGTAAAATTTAACTATTGTTTTAAAAATTATATTATATAGAGCTAATTAATGACTGTCTTATTCACTTTAATCTTAAATTAGCGGGATATTAGAGTAACAAAGTCAGGCTACGCAAACAAACGGCCTTTCAAAACCACCAACCCGAATGCGTGCACACGAATACCCTAATTTCAAAAAAAGCAAAAAATCTCTGGCAGGCACGTGTTGCACCCCTCAGCGAGACAAAAAAGCGCCAGCGCAAACAACCTGCAGCGAGCTCGCGGCATATCCCTCGTACATTGTATAACTATAGGCCGTATCGCTGCACTTTTTTCCCCCGTTTCACTTCCTCGATACCATCAGAAAACAGCCCGGCGCGCCAAGAGGGCCGGGGAAAAATTACGCACGTTTCTTTGACGCGTGCGTATATATATGTACGTGGCTTTTCGAGCGCACACGAGATTTTTCCCCGCGTGCTTTATACACTTATATACTCGGTGTATATAAACAGAGCCGCACGCGAGATAAGCATCCGCATGCGTGAAGCTCGTTCGTCACCTACTTTATCGCGCGAAAGCGAGTATGTGTGCAGTGCTCGTTTGCATGTTAGCTAGCGTTCCTTTTTGACCTTCTCTCTCTCTCTCTCCTGCTTTTCGTGGCGGAATTTCGTTTGTCTTTTTGAAGTCTTTATGCCTTCAAAGCGAAATAATTTCACTTTGTGCATTTCAAGTAGTTGAAATACGTTTGGTCAGGCTAATTAAAAGAACGTTTCTTCTTTTATAAAACGTTGGAAATCCAGAATTTTCTTTACTGCTCGTGAAGTTTGAAAAAAATAATTATTCCAAATAATAAGTTGTGAAAATTAATTCTATTTTTAATGCGTATATAAAAAATAATTCACAATTTTGGCTGTACGAAAAAAAAAGATCCGATGTCACCCCAAAAAAAGAGGCTGATCATAATGATCAGTGATCGATAGGTTTCTAGCGATCTGCGTTGTCATTTTATGTTATTAATCATGCAAGTGTCACGCGTAAAAAACTTTTTGGCTCGAGTATGTCGCGCACAGCCCATCGTTTATCGAGAATTTCGCCAAATTGTGTTTTTTCATTCGTCAGCGCGAGAGGGTTGCACACGTGCTGCTTTTTTCGCCTTCTTAAGGGTATACGCATTCTATGAGTCACTAAAAGTCATTAATCATATCGTGTTTTAGGTCGCGGGATACGGGCAAGCTTGCAAGTATATATAGCGTTTCGTGGTATAATGGTGGATTTTTTTTTCATAACGGTCTGCCCTATACTTCATTATTTATAATTTAGAAAGCAAGGATTGACTATATACGGTTTACCGACTCGCCAACTGAAGAAATGAAGTGTAAAAAAATTTAATCGCGTTAGTGAGATAATCAGAAAAAAGTATATAAACGTGGTTAGAAAATATAATTTTCTCCGTTACAGAATCTTGTACAGAACTATTTTATAACATTCAGAGAATAAGTAATAAGGTTATTACTATTGATATATTATTACATCATATTTCTACTTGAAATTTTGAAATGTTTTTTTTTTTTCAAATAAAATAGAAAGTAACTTATAATACGCCCTCTCACTTTCAATACAAGCCCTCGAGAGAACTTGTCGAATCGACACTTAATTAACACTGGAGACGCTCGGTAATGATCAGCGAAGGGCCCATCGTGTGAAAATCCATCGACGGATTTCCCTCGAATTTTTCCCGAAACAGGCGGGATATCTCAGCAACGAAGTAAAGCCCGGTAACGAGGCGACCCCGTCGGGATTAATGAAGCCGAACTCTATAGCGCTCTGCAGTATCCAAGGCGATCACGACCAATCGCATTACCGGTGTCCGTTTCTTCTCTCTCTCTCTCTCTCTCTCTCTCTCTCTCTCAATATACCCCGTACACTCCGACTCGATTTTTCTTCTCCTATACTATATGTGTATATATATACGCGAACGCGCGCGAAGAGAGAAAAAAGCCCCGTCGGCGCACGCGACGAGAGGGAAAAGCGACACCGTTACGCACGACTGGCTGAAAAATGCTGCCTCGGTCCGACTTACACCCTTGAAAAATTGGTCCCCGAAAATTCTGACAGTCTGCGATTTATCAAGGTGAGGCGAAATCGCGTATATATAGAAAATATATACGCTCGGGTTTTCCTTGTATTTTAAGCGCGTGGTGCGCTCCCCTTGCCACCCCCCTTGTGTTTTTGTATATCAATATCATCGCGGCGTAAAAGGATGTCCGCCGCGGCTAGACACACACGTATACACAGCAGAGAGAGAGAGAAAGATACGGACGACCGGGCATGGGGGTATAGCGGGGACCGGCGAGTGTCTCGGGTTTCAAAATGATTGGGATGAAATTGAGGGTAAGCCGATCCTTGAATCTTCTCTCTCTCTCTTTCCCGTTCTTTTTTTCTTCCTCCGCGCTTCTGTATCTGACGAAGGGCGAGCGCTGCCGTTTGACAACGCTCTGTATATGTGTATATACCTATATGATGCGCGTCTCTCGGTGCTGGTCAATTTGGCGCTCTCGCGTGTCTCGAGATGGAAGAAAGGAATCCCTGAGAGTGTATACGTCGACGCGGTCTATCTTTCTTTTTCGTAATGACGGGAGAGAGAGAGATCCTGCGAGTGGACAGGACACCAGAGAGCGCGCAGACTTTATATATGAGGGGCTGTTGCTTCTTCCTGCCTCAGCTTTCGTCTCTCGAGGAGAATTGAGTGATACGTTTAAATGAAAATATAACAAAGGTTTCCTTGTAATATTAGAAATTGAATTTCCTTCTGTCTCGGGGCGAAGGAGAACGGATTTTATAATAATATATACTTGAAGAAGAAAGAGAAAGGAGATTTTATAATTTAATAATAAATTGCGCTATAATTATCAATTATTTTCTCAATTTCGGTGTGAACCGCTTTTATCCATATATTTATATACAGTAACGCGGCAATTCAGCTAAAATGTTTCCGTCATTAGACACGTGTGTGCATCAAAGCTTCAGAACGGGGCGACAGCTTAATCCGACAACTAAAATTTAAAAGCCTCTCCCCTCTCGCGCACCGAAAAATTCAGCCTATAATTCTTCGCGTTCGGGGTGAAGCCGCATCGAAAGCTCCTAACGAGGTCCGATATATAACCCTTCGCGGAAATATCACTCGAAGCGTGCATAATGCGCGCTGACCACTCTGTCGCCACAGCAGCAGCACCCTAATGCGCGCGTATATAACCCTCTCGACACTGACCACCACTTACACGTGAAAGATCAATGGCGCGCGCGTATCAAAAGAAGGGACACACGTGTGATTCGGAACAAAGGTGAGAGAGAGAGAGAGGCGCGACTGACCAGTGGTCAGTTTCTCATGCGCATTTCGGTGACGACGTACTTATAGACGTCGTAACGGCGCGCGAAGGGGTTGTGATGCCGCTTTTGTGCTCTCGCTCGCTAAATGTCCGCATGCGCGGAAAGAGAGCAGCGGTAAATGCCTTCGGCGACAGCTATTTACAACGTGAGCACCGTGAGACTAACCTGTGATGGCGGTGGAGGCTAACTGCGCCGATGTCCGATTATCTATAGGGAGGAGGGCTTGTTATATGGGAAAAGCGCGCGAAAAGCGTCACGTGGACAGTGTCCATCTTAATTTACGCTTCTATACGCGTGCATTTGTGTGTGGCGGATTTGTTGGGTTTTCACGTTGCGGTCAATCAATAGGCGAGGGAGAGATAAAGGAGTTGGCTAACAAGGGGTGGAAGAGTTGTCGATACGTGACGGCCGGTTGATGGTGCGGAAGACATTTTATATTAAATTATTATAAATCAAATTATCTAACAATGTTAATAATCATGTATTGCTCTGAAAATAATAAATAACTAAATAAATATTTATGCAAAATCATGTTTGCAGAAAGCATGTAATTTTATTTTTAAATATAGGGGAGAGCGGGGCAAGTAGCGCAGGGAGGTAAGTTGCCAATACTATCCTCCAATCTTAAAAGAATAATGGATTTATTATGATATCAATTTATTCGTGATTTGGTTAGTACGAGTAATGGGTTGCTAGGTTGAAACAGAAGTGTCGCGGCTAAAGTTACGGCGCGCTAAGCGCGCTTAGAGATGACTAGTATAAATAAAAAATTTATTGTAAACACAGTATTACGTCATGGCTCAGTCGTCATAAATCGATGGTTGAGAGGAATAATCCGCTATCTCAGCGAAGGCTTCGAGAACCCGCTAACTCAGCGAAGGCTTCGAGAACCCACTAACTCGGCGAAGGCTTCGAAAATCCGTTAACTCAGACACGTTGATTTTCTTCAATGTTGCGGTGGAAGCTGTGTAGGAGTAGGATTTTAAAATACGATTTCTGCATAATAGATGTGATTAGAAATTCAGAAAATAATTAGAATCGATTATTTAACATAACAAATTTCAAATTGAAGCCGAAAAAAATCACGCCTGTGTTAAAGCATTTTTATATCTCCGTCGAGTTAGAGGGTTTTTGAAACCTTCGCCGAGTTGGCGGGTTCTCGAAGTCTTCGCTTAGTTAGCGGGTTCTCAAAGCCTTCACTGAGTTAGTGGGGTTTCGAAGCCTTCGCTGAGTTATCGGGTTATTCCTCTCGGACGTCGAAATACTGTATAAAGTGATGAACATCAATGTACAGACGTCAGCCGCGGCACAATACCGTGTTATTTACAATAAGTTTTTTATAGTATTATCAACTAACCTTCTTGCGCTACTATTGGTATATCGTCGGGTGGGAAGAAAAAGGTGCGATCTCGGCTCGGCGTCTAAGAAAGTGCCATCTCGCGCGCTAAGATTTTTC
>UXGD01006998.1:0-11634 GCA_900474315.1 Torymus auratus | reverse complement strand
GAAAACTGTATATAAATATTGTATCGATTATTGTCTTAAATATTGAGGCAAGACAATACAATATCAAGATTAATCTTACTATCTCGTGCAGCCCTAAGTACATTCATGCATAAATAAAAATATAAATAAATTATGTCTATATAGATAGTTCTTTTATTTTATTATTGTACAAAAAATTATTTCAAAAGACTCTTCCAACAACAAATACAAATACTTTATTCGTCATTGTTCAGCGCTCCCATCGCAACCAAATACAACGCAACGACACTTTCGTGCACTCGACGATCCCTCTCGGCGTACCACAACCGCTGCGCACCCCCGCATCTCTCCGATACGATGTAGACGACGATCATCATCGTTGTTCCTATACTTCACACACAAACCGGCATGAAATATTCGCGGATGGGCGATTTTTGCGACGCGGCGAAAACGGCAACGGCCACCGTTGCCGCCTGCGGCTCTCCCTCTCTACCCCCTATCCTCACGTATGTGGGCTTTGCGTAAAATAAACATTTGCGAGAATTGCGCCGAGCGCATACACACACGTGTAATTTCCAAGCCGCGGGGTTATTGTGTTTCCGAGCGCGCTGTATATGTGTGTATGCTCTTCGCGCGAGAGGGGAAAAAATGCGCGAATCAAGAGGCTCTTGTCTTTTTGCAGAGTGTGTGTGTGTGTGTATGTGTGTTGGTTCATGCGATGCGCAAGCAAGAGTATCCTTTTGCGGATGTTTTCCGTATGTATACGGTGTGGCGAGGGGATTGTTTACGGGGACTCGAGGAGGGAGGATGTGAATTAATTTGTCTTTTTTCGAGAGGGCCGTGATTGGATTAGCCGGCGCTCCGCGTTTAATTAATGAAGTGTATTATTAATCAGGTGTGCGTTGTGCGCGGTGTGTATAGTTCGTAGGTTGCAGTTTGTAATACAGTAAGGATGTGTACATTGTAACATGAATTGTTCTAGATTTATTTATTTATATTTCCTTTTTTTTAATGGATGCGAATAATTTAAAAGTCACGTACGCATAAAAAGTCTTCATATTTTTTTTTTTTGGGGGGTAAAATTTCAGTGAGCTTCCCGCTCCTCGACGGGAAAAAAATGGGGGACAAAAAAAAAGATAATCTCATATGAGCATCAGCATATCAATCACATATAAAAGCTGTCGCGCCTCGTCCTCCTCACTTCCGACGTTTTATCATCACCAGACTTTTTAAAATTTTAAATTTCCGCGCGCGCTACTAAAAGAGTGTGGGCTGCACTCGCGCAACGCAATATCATTACTAACGCAATAAACGCATTTTCACTTTTCAGCCTCATCCCGAAAGGAAATCATATAATTTTCGTGGCATATAGTTTAAAAATACGTACATATATAGTTTATACAGCCCAAGGCATCACCTACATTTCGCGTTCTAAATCCAGCTTGCCGAGAAATAAACGAAAACATTATTAAAAATAAAGAACTACTCAGATGCCGTCCCCTATATACCGACACCTAACTGTCAATGTCGAAACGCGAGTGCACAGCTCTCTCACCACCCAGCGTCTAAATAATGCAAGTCGCACAAGAACACTCCATTAAAACGAAATTCCATTGGCTGCATGAGTACGCCTGTACTTGTATGTATATAGTCCCGCGCGCCACCCTCGCATCAACCGGTCATACACGTGTCGCACAATCTCCCCCCGCGTATTCACCCTCTTACACACGTACCCACATAGAGCCAGACATCTCCTCTCCCCCCGCAGCCCCGAAACTTTCCCACCGCGATAAGAATCAATAAAACAACGCGAGGCACAGTAGTCGCGCCTATTGACACACTTTCCACCACCCTCTCGAATCAATCGGTCGCGACAGAATTTTCCCTTATCGCGCGAACTATCCTCTCTCTCTCACTGCATATGCACACCCATACTCATACGTTGAGTTCGCCCCTGTGCTATCGGAACGTATGTACGCTAGCGAGCGAGAGAATGAATATTAATCTGGCGGGGAGCGATGTGTAGCGAACGAGCGAGCGCGCGAACGATAACGCGCGTACGTTTCGCTTTTACATCGTCGCGGTGTGCGAGCGCACTGCAAACAATAAACTTGGGCCGTGCGCGCACTCGCTTGCCGGCCGGGAAAATTTAATCACGCGGCCGGACGCTATAGCGAACGTATGTGTGTTTGTGTGGCTGCAAATGTATAGGAGAGAATGGCAGGCTATGCATGATTTTTCGCGGCGCCGGGATTACGCTGGATTGCGCCCGCGTGTATATAGTAAATGGCTGTGGAAGCGATTTTTGCTGGTTTGGTTTTATGTGGGAGGAGATAATAGAAGGTGGAAGGGTTGAATGGGCAGTGGTTGGTCATGAGAATGAAAGGAAAGGTGGTTAAGTTTGATTGGCGACGAATGTTGGAATTCTTTAGAGGAGTTTGTATGTGGTTTATTAATTAATTATAATAAATAATTCGTTTTCACAATTTAGCCGTAAGGTTGTAATTCAATGTATAGAACAATGTGAAATTTTATATTCGTTGTTAATTGCACCATAGAAAGCTTACTCATATTACAACATTATGCATTGTTTATTAAATTGCTCGTTCGTTTCAACATAGAGAATAATGTAAAATTTCGTTCGTTGTAAATTTCATCGAAAACTTATTAATTTAATAACGTATTAATGTAAAATTTCAGTCGTTGTAAATTTCATCGAAAACTTATTAATTTAATAACGTTACATAATATAATTGCTCGTTAATTTCGTACTACAAAACTTTAATGAGTATAGTTTTATAATTTAATGAATTGTAGCGAGAATTCAAAATTTAGTCTGTAATAATAAATTACGGTGTTATAGAATTAAACAAATGTGAAAACTTTTATTTTTATTTATAAATGTTTTTATTTACTGTTTCGGTAAAGAAAAATAACGAAGCTCACCAAAGTTCAATCATTTCATTTTTAGTTTAGGAATATATACAGCCGTCCAAATCCCAGTACCAACCACCTCCAAACAGCTGAATAACATTTTAATAACATTCATCACTCCCACCCAACTGCCCACACTATCCCTCCGCCAAAACACCTTGATATTCCGAAATTCGGACCGATTCAACGCGCGGACGTCCCTCTCTAGCCATGCCGACAACTTTCAACGAGGCGCGCCATAGGGAAACTCCATTCTCAGCCTCTCGCAATAATTGAATTTCTCGGGCTCAAAGGCCGTGGCGCATAGGCACTACTACTCACTTACCCCAGCGTCGCATTCAGCGACGGCGGCATTCCGACGACGAACTATACGTGCGCGTGCATACTGGAGAGAGGAGAGAGAGCAAACGTCCGAGACGCGGACAATGCGGTCGCGAGTGAACGTCTTACTTTTGGGAGGTGATGGGAGGGGAGACAATGAGAGACATGTTTATTGTCGCCGTATGTGCATGATAAGTAGGTTTGAGAGGTTTATATGAAGCTTGTTTGGCGAATTGTGAAAATGTAAGGGTGGATAAAATGACAGTATCTTTATGGTTGTTGATGAAAGGGTGAGATTAAAGATTTTATGTGTTATCAATTAATTTATATTCTTTTTTATTGTGTGTGCGTGGTAATAAATTTTTTTTGGGAGATCATGATAATAACTTGAATAATAAAATTTGTTGTTACTTCCTTTCTAATAAGCGAACAAATATAAAGCGCATTTTTTATTTTGAAAAATTGTTTCAATGAATAAAAAGCAGAAAAATATTTCGGATGTAAATTGTTCCAGAAATTTTTTTACACACTTTTGCACCTCGTTATTTCAGTTATTCTACTAGGAACGCAAACAGTTTAGCGCTGTGTTTGTAGTTTCAGTTGAACTCCATATGAAACTATATATCGTAGTCAAAGGACGCGCGATCGTAGCGATTTTGAAAATTTGCAACACGAGAGCCGAGTACACACGTTCCGTGCGAACGCAGCTGAAAATGAAACTAAAAATTTATTGGAAATTTTCACGTACATCTCTGTATCAAATTTTCAGATAAATTCTTTCGTTATTCACCTTTTGTTCACGCCGGACACTTTATCTCCTTCTATAATCCTTAATATTTTTCACAGTCGCAGAGCGTAGCACAAACTAAAATCACACTCCACAATTATTAAACCTTTAATTTCCTCCATTGAAAACAAAACGCCAGTATAAAAATCAAATAAACTCATAAAATACTTAAAGATGACAAACGACCGATAAAGTCTCCCGGAACTATATCGCTCCCCAAGACTCCCGCGCGCCGATCCCTCTTATTTAAGTCCCAATAATTAACCGCGCCTCGGATCCTCGCCATCGCATTTATCACGCAGCCGCCGCTGTGACATAATAAAACTCAATTTATCAAGAGACGCTTCCGCGGCGGTATCCGGCTGCTGCCGTGCGGCGCGCGATCGATTTGACATGATAATTTTGCCGCATTGATTTTCCGCTCTCCGCGTTTTTTCTAGTCGCCAAAGGGAATTCCCATAGTGTTGATATTGCGGAATTATCGTTGACGACGGTTCAGTAGGAATCGAATTATACTTCGCTGGACGGGGATGAAAGTACGCGGATGTGCGTGAAAGTTTTCAATGGGAAAACGCGGGGTTGTGTTACAGTTGAGTGTGTACGATGCGATTCGATAGGTTTTTCCAGGCGTGTAGTATAGTGGTGCTGTTGAAATTGGATGACTACAGTGAAAGTACATTGGAGTATATCGTTACTACTTCAGTATGTATTTTTAATTATCGATTCTTTCAATTGGTCAATAAAAAATTTATAGACCTTCATATGCGTGCATCGCGTAAATTTTATATGAGATTTCTGTCGAAAGAATATATTTTGTTTTATAAATGACGCGTGGTGGTTTGTACAATGAAAACTGGTATTTCATTTTATTAATTCTGACAAATTTAATTGATTTGCCAATAAAAATGAGTTTACAAAGATAAAATTTATTGAAAAACACGAGTTGGTAAAAAAAAAAATCGTTCATTATTCAAGTCTTTGAATGAAAAATATGTTTAATTTTTCAGACGAATTTAGCAATAAATGGTAGAAATACTCTCGACAGTAACAGTGCTTAAATAGATTAATTTTCAATTTTAAAATACTGAAATCATCTGTGAAGTATAAAGGAAAAAGTTTCGTCAAAAAGTTTGTTCCCCACTACCAACATATATAACTTCAAAGTATGAAGTTTGCTTTAGAATTCCTCGTTTAAAAAAAGACTTTAGCAAAAAATTCAAAAATTCTTTTCAACTTCAAAAGCCCAATCGCCGAGTATGATCAAAAGTGAAAAAGAATATTTTACATTTTATACTTCCCATAGAAACCATTCAGAACATCGAAATAATAAAAAGTCAAAAGCCATATTCGCTCGTCAAAGGCTCCTAGCTGTTATCGGCTGGAGAACTACAGTATTACCGTTTTTCACACAAACAGACACGTGCTCCCAATGATGAAACAAAAACGTCGCGCTCGGCGCAACTCGGTCAACAAGCGCGCGCTCGTATATTCTCCCTCACAAAGAGCGCGAGAAGACTCCATCGTCAAATGAAAATCTCCTCTCGCAAGAAAAGCATCGAAACCGAAACTACCCGCTAATGATCGCCTACTACAGAGGCCCTTAGCACAGATCCAACCTCACTCTTGTCCCCGCTCTTACCAGACGCCTGTAATCAGAAATTAGCACGTTCGGGTCGCATCCTCGAATTATCGATTTCGCGCATATATACCCCACGACGACGACGACGAGTTAATCGCGAGTCGCGTAAGAGGATGGAACTCTTAAGTAGGCTCGACGACGCGGCACTGGTGGTTGGGCTAGTATAGCGAGATGAAGAACTTGCTGCGTCAGTTTCTTGGGCGGAGGTGAGGCGCCTGACCGAGCGCGGCTGTTACTACTTCAAAGTGTGATGTTGGGGTTTCGGAGTTTTGGAATACAATGGTGTTGAAGCGCGTTTGGTGGTTGAGGGAGGGGGCGAATGTTTTTGCGGACGACTCGCAAGTTGAAATCAAAGGACGTATACTATGGAAATTGATGAATAAACACGTTTTACTTTGACTTTGTGAATTCTGTTGATAAGACTAATAATCCATTTGTAATTTAATAACAATATTAGTCGTACTTAATTAATTATATTTATTGTAGGACTGCACGAGAGCAAGACAATACAATATTTCGGTAATTATTGTCTCGCTCGTGTAAATTCTTGAAAATATTTCTCTTGTCTTGGTCTTGTCAATCAATATGAAAAATATTATTGTCTTGTCCTGAAATTTCTTGATCATATTGGAGGTAAGCAAGTTAAATCCAAATACCCGGGAAACGTGAGTTCCACGCAAAAATAGAGTTACGCAGACGTGCAACAATAAGCGAGCCGATTATTTACAAAATTCTTAAATTCAAGTAGCCGGAGGATCTGAGATTCGCGTAAAAGAGGAAGACGCAGACGTGAAATAGTAAGTAAGTTGATTATTCAAAAAAGTCTCAAACCCAAATAACAGAGGGAAGCGAGGTCCACCTAGGTGGAGAAGTAAGCGAGTTCATTATGTTAAATACCGACATAATTTTCCAACGAGTATGTACATCGAGTAAAAAAAATCTGAGTATAGTATTAACATATACGGAGCGTTTGACAAACGTGTTTTTCCAAAAAAATGATGAGAATTTATTGAATTAAATAAAAACCGTACTGTCAGTAAGTATAGGAATCTGCAACTAACCTACTTTTTAAACGAGCACAACTAACGAAAGCGCTAATAGAAACACTCACAAATTTTTTTGAATATAGTGTTTATGTGCACGGAGCGCTTGACTTAATAATGGCTCAAACCTAAATAGGCGGGAAACGCAAGGTCTATATAGAAGAGGAAGTCAGATAGATGTGCGAATGCAGTCGAGTCAATTACATCATATTTAAAAGATTCTTGAGCACAAGCAGCCTGTGGACAAGAGGCCCGCGCATATAAGGGAGTTACTATAAAAGAGTGGGTTATTAAAAAAGTCTGCGTGTCTGCGCACAACTGCTTCTTTTTATGTGGAATTGCGTTCTCCGGCTATTTGAGTTTAAGAATTGTTTAAATTATCGACTCGCTTACTATCGCATATCTACATAACTCCTTTACTTTTCGTGGATCTTCCATCACCTGGCTCTTTGGGTTCATGAATTTTTAAAATAATCGCTGCTTACAGTGGCACCTCTCCGTGCCACCTCCTTCTACGTGGACCTTGCGTAAGCAGGCGATTTGGATTTAAAAATTTCTTAAATAATCGACTAGCTTATTGTCGGACGTCTAAGCTACAAATGTTACTGAATTTTAATAATACTTAAATACTTAAATACTTAATATCAATATCATTAAAATTCAATGATAGTATGTGAAAATTCACTACAATAACAGAAAACAAATTAATGTACAAGTATTTTGCAGATGTCTTGAAATTCAAATATAATCTAACTGAAAGTTAGGTATACAACTGAAATTGAATAAGAATATAACAAGAATAAATTTAATGTAAAAGAATATTAAGTTTTATATATAAGAATGTTCTTAAATTTAAGAAACTTTTAAGTTATAATTTACTGAATTTCAAGAATAATGTAACTGAACGAAATTGAACATACAAATACACTAGGTTTAATACAAAAACAATAAAATTTCGGCACAAGTATAAATAAATACCAAATTTGAAATTTCATTTTTCCCGCCATATATACCTATGTATCGCCGGCCAGAGTCTAGTTCGTGCGCCACCGCTGGGCGGCGCACCCTCTCCCTGAGGCCTCGCGTACCTAAGTAAGTCGGTTCAAGGGGATATAGGAGGAGATTATAAAACTAATAAATAATCCTAGCCTTTTTTCATGATAATTTTGCCTTTCTCTCAATTTCTTCAACAATAGGGGATTACATGCCTGTTATTACGATTATTTCGATAAATTATTTCGATTAGAAAATGTTGTTATTTTCAAGACAAGACTAACTTCTTTACATTCTTGACACCACAATCTTGATATCGTATCGAAAACTGTATATAAATATTGTATTGATTATTGTCTTGAATATTGAGGCAAGCCAATACAAAATCAAGATTAATCTTGTTATATCGTGCAGCCCTAATTTACAGATTTGTGGTTTTAGTTTCTTTAACGAAATTTATGTAGATTTATAAACTTTTTGTGTTGACCAAGAAACATATATTTTTGCTTATTATTAAAGATTAATGTAATTACGATGGATCAAACGGACCCTTTCTTACATCACCAATTATTTAAAATTTCATCCGGGCGATTCACAATATTCCTTACAAATCAAAACAACCCTGTTTCAAAAATTTCCAGACATAAACTGTCCCCTCCGCAGCTGCAAACAATCCCGAAAATTCATAAAAAGCCTGCCAGCCAGCAACCCGCGTCCCAGAGGAATCAGTTGCACGTGCGCGTGCTGCTATCGGCTGTCGTCGCACGTCACTCGTCGCAAAAAGCCTCGCCGAAAAAAGAGGCGCATTGCGAGCTCGCGGACATTGACAAAGATACCTTGAGTAACAAGCAACGGGCGGAGCCGGTAATCGGATTTTCCGCGGGGAGCGACGTCTTCGCGTTGTCCCTTTTTTGCCCCCGGACGCGCGGCAGCCTCTAATGTACGTTTGTATACAGCGAGCGGTGACGGGCCGCGAGCGAGCGCTGCTAATGATCGAAATAATGGTCGTGAATGGCGGGATCTGAGGAAACGCGAGTCAAAGTTGGGAAAGGTCGAGCGATAGTGTTTTGTGTATGCATGGATTAATGCTGTGGGGGTGGTTGTAAACGCAAGAGTGGTTAATGATACGGATGGAGGATTTTTTGTTAGGGTTAGTATAGAGTAGTAATTTGTTAAGGAAATTTTAAAGTCTTAATGCATTATATTATTCTTCATTGCTTGATGCCATCGTTGTCAATGATTAGAGGAGCCTGCTTCTTTCGATTAGAATTTCGTATGATTATTGAATAATGTACTGCAACTTGTCAAGAAGATTATTTGTCAAAATCCAAAATTGAATAACAAGAACGAGGGCCCAGTTGTTGGTAACAAGAGGAGACGAGGGATCTATAGCACCGCTTTAAGTTGTCACTTAAAATTAAATTCAAATTATTTGAACATATAAAATTAAGACTGAAACGTTTCAATTAGAAGAGCACATGGAAATATTTAAATAAAAACTTTAAATCTTATACATCACTATTATTCTAAGAATGGACAATACATTCTCATAGAATCTTAAAACCGCATCAACAAAGCAACCGTCATAAATAACCGCAATCAAACACATTCCACCTTTCCGCCGCACCAAACGCCCCCCGCACTCGCCACAAAGAGAAAAGAAGAAGAAGAAGATCTCCCGCCGCCGCGACGTTTTAATTGCCCCGGGGGATAAGAATCGCGCGCCGTTCGTCAAAATAAATTCACGCGGCTTGAACTCTTTCGCGATTTTCGCGCCCGCTCGCCTTTGACTTGCCGCCGTGGCAATATAATTTACGCGTTAACTGCTCCGACGGGGAACTTTTGTTTGTTGCGCACCCGGAAGTGGAAGCTCTAGGAAAAGCGCCATTTATTTACGGGCTTTGTTTTCCGCTTTGGGGGAGCGTCTTCGGGGAAGCGAGGGAAAAAAAAATCGACTGCCGTTAAGAAGCGAGGGTGGATATTTCGATGGTATTGATTGGATAGGTGATGTTGCAGCTTCGATGTGGTTGGTCAGAAGTTAATAGTGAATGATTAGCTTACGAAAGATGAGGATGATTTAAAATGAAAGGTGCGTAATCATATTTATACGTGAATAGAGCGATTAAAGTTATTTTTACTGGTCTATTAGCCTTGTCGTGATTCGATGAAGCAATCATACTAAAAATTAAGTGTCTCGTAGAGCTGATATATATAGATTGGGACGTAGATAATGCAATTGTGGAGCAATACCAATATTGATTTAAACTAAAATTGTGTAACCTTAATTTTAAATTGAGGATAAATGAAGAATTTGATTGGTTTTGTGACTTCAATATGAGACTTTGTTCGAGAGCTTTTATTGATATCAATATACTTCTTCTAAAAAAAAGAATGCATTTAAAATATGGGTCACTATTTCTATATTTCTGAATTTAGTTCGTCTCCGATATTATAAAGGTTAATCTAATTTTTATCGTCAAGTTTCCTCACTAAATTTATTTACCAAAATACTAAAATTATTATTATTACAAACCTCACGTCGACTACAAAATTTTACTCAAATCCCCGCCTCATTTGCATACTTAACCATATCCCCCGTTTCACCCGGAAACTCCGCTAACAACAATACAACCACAACGAGAAAAAAAAGCGACCCACCAACAGTAAACTCTGCAACATTAAACGCGGCGTAACCCAAAAACCAACGATCCGATACTCTATACACCTCTGCACAATCCCCCGGAGGCACACGCACACCTACCTCTCTCTACTTCCCCCCCTATATACCCGTCATTCATTAGGTCCATCCATCCGCGTAATATAGACGGCCACCGCCGCGCTTGCGCGCTCCGGGCGCCCATCGACAATAAAAGCAATAATTCAGCGACGACGGCGTCGGCGGTGCATTTCAGCGGCGACAAACCGCCGGCGCGATAAACCGAACTCTCCCGGAATTACCCCTGCGCACTATACTTGCTGCTAGCAGCGGCAGCTTCAATGCGATTAAAGGTAATATCGTTGAGAGTCCACTTCCGGCGCATTAGCGCGAGCGCGCGGCCTTCACGATTTTCTTCGCGCACGCGCGTCTGTTTTTTTTAGTCGTCGTTGACGTTGCCGGGGGTAGGTTTCTTTTTTCAGTCGCGTGAGAGAGAGAGAGAGAGAGAGAGAGAGAGAACAGAATTATAGCTGGATAAACGCGAGCGAGGCGCCTCTGCGCGATGGAGTCCGGCTGTCTGGCGACACGGCAGGAGAGCTGATAGTCTCGTGTGTGCGTAGAGGGAAGGGAGAAGAGGAAAGAGAGACTAAGGCGTTGCAAATGATGATGGAAGTGTGCAAGGGAGAGGCTGGGAGAGGGAGAAGAAGCTGAGAAATTTATCGAGGAGACAGTGGGCGGGGCAATTTGGGGCTATTTTTAAAAAGAGCAAGGTGAGTGTGCGAGAGGAGACGGCGGAGTCAAGTTGGTTTAAGTTGATATTGAGTGGGTTGGTGCGTAATGCTTTTCCTCGACGTTTCTGGGCACTTTGTACGAGGTATTATTGTAAATTGTTTTTTTAATTGACGAAATTGTAGTTTTCTTTTTAATAATATGGTATAGCTGATAAGTTTAAATTTAAAATTGTTTTAACTCGGCTGGAGGTTTATTTTACAGTAGGTTTTTGTTCATACTATTAATATACTAATCAGTGAAAGAGTAAACGACTAATGGAATAGCTTAGTTCTTGGAGAAAAGGCATTAGTGTTACAAGATAAAACTGTAAAAGTAGAATAAAATAAAGTAAGAAGAGAATAAAATAGATAAAATAATAAACGAAAAATAGGATATTCTGTTAAAGAATAGTAGATTATGCTAATATGCGATCTGAGGGATTCTTTACTTACTCCCATGGTGCATATACTAATTTTCTCCACGAAGAGCGTAAAATGCGTAGGCTGTTTTT
>UXGD01006997.1:0-11638 GCA_900474315.1 Torymus auratus | reverse complement strand
TATGATATAGTAATTGCTGTTAATTTAATTATTATTTTCTTTGTAAATATTGTATTTGAATATTGTTTGAATATTATAGGAATAATGATCCAATATTCACATAAAAGTAGAATAAACAATAAAAAAATGTTTATTTTGTTAGATGATAATTATAATAATTCATTTTTTTTATTTCTCTGAACGAATAAAACATTGTGCATCAAAGAAAGAAAATAAGCTATTTCTATCTCACACAAGGCTGAAATAACTTTTCTGCCCGTGTAGCACACCGTATTTTTTCAACGAAGACATGGGCCTTTTTACGTATGCCAGTCAAACAAAGGATTGGTCCTTTAGAGCCGAACACAAAGCAGTTGGAAATCAAAATAATTTGAAATATATAAACAATTAACTATACCTCATTAAAGGGAGGTAGCAAATATGCGTTTCTCATCTGTTTCACATTTTAGGGTAGAAATGGATATTTCTTACTACTTTCATAAAATGCGCTCGAAATACAAAATTTCCTCTCCAACTTTTACATATGAAATAGGTCCTATTAAAATATAATGATTCTTATCCAGAGGTACAGAGTGCACTAAAATTAATGATTTCCCTAGACTTCAGTAAAACGAAGGTGGTGGTACAACCAAACTATAATGTTTTGAAAATTTCAAAAATCGAAGCTTCGAAACTTCGAATATACGAAGCTTCGAATTTCCAAATCTTCGAAGCAAAATAATAGCCCTAATCCAAATGCTTGAACAAGTTACACACAAATTTTTAAGATTCCTAGCCATTAAGAGTGAAATACCCTTTCATAGATTGAATCATTAATATACGCCGCCGTATAAAAAATTTAGACTCAATACTATAGCAGTTTTTGTTTAGATATATACTAATATTTGTATTTTGTTTAGTGAAGGAATGCTTCACAACACTCCTAAAATAATAATGAGTGTAAGTATTTCACTTATTATTGAAAGAATTCCAATTCTAATAATAACATAAATTAAATTAAATCAACTAATTTAAATAAGTTTATATTAGCATTAAAAAGACACATTAACTAACTTTATTCGAATGTTGTTGGAAATATGAATGACGCAAATGGATACATCTTATTACACGTGGTTAAAACAATATTTATTAACATGGGCAAATACATATAAATGTTTGAGCTTAACCATGACAGAAAATGAAACGCCAGTAAAGAATTAGTTGTACTGCGCCATTAAAGCCGCGTAAACGGAAGCGTGAGGAAGAAGCAAGAGAAAGAAGCAACTACCTGGCGTACACGCACCACCTGACCGTGTCCAATATATAATACATATTTATATACACACATGAAACTCGTCCACATTCATATGTATGCATTACACGTGCGACGCGTTCGCGGTTTATTGCCCGGATGGATTGCTAAGATGACAAACCGGGGCGATCGGCCGACTTATTATTGGTTATTGATCGCTTATTTATTCAAATGAATGCAGATTACCGTGGCGGGCTTTTCAATGCGCGTGCGCGCGAGTGAGAGAGAGAGAGGCCAGTTAGCAGCGGTGCAATGAATAAATTGCTACCGAGCGCTCGCTTGCGCGCACGCCGATACTTAGTAAGCCGAGCGTTCCTGCTCCCTCCTCTTCTTTCTCTCTTTCTATTTTTCTTTCTACCACGCTTGCGCGTCCGGCGCGCACTTGGAGGCTCGAGTATACCGTTCATTACGCGGCCGGATTTTGAAAGGGGGAGATATTCGCGCTGAAAGCGGGCAATTAAAGAATCAATAATGGCTTTTTACGATATTCGCGGTATGCAAAGTCGAGGGGTGAAATCCGAGAATGCGAAGATTATTTTTCGACGGTTTTCGTGGTGAGAGACAGGGGGAGGGAGAGAACGACAGAGGAGAGAGTGAGAGCAGGGGGATCGAGTTTCGTTTAATTAGGGAATTCTTTTTCGGTGGTTGGGTGATTGTATCCTTTATCAAATTGATACTCGGTTGCGTCAATAAAAAGCTGTGAAATATTAATTCAAATCGATCGATGTTAAAACGAAGTATTAATTTTTTTTATTCATATTATCTTCAGTTTACAAAAGTTTTAAATATCTTCAATTTCGTAATAATGTTTTAAAAAAATAATATCAATACTAATATAGATAAAACGCTATTGATAAGACTATTTTTTCAATAAAAATAATTGAAATAAAACAATTTTTTTCCAAGTATAATATTAAGAGTATTCAAAATTCCACTACCATAATAAAAATGTCCGTTCATGTATATTAAGGGAATTCCACGGTACGACCAAAACAAGCCAAACCGGCACCCACAAGTCGTGAAACACAGCGCGCGCGGTACATAAATACGCGGCCTAATAATAATTTACTATTATTTAAAGTTCCTCTCCCCCATTCTCCCTCTCCACTCGCCCCATCCGCAACCATCCTCCATTCCGCGCATTTAAAATAACGCGAGCTTGTAGCTCTTTAAAATTACACCACTTAAGGCACCGATAAATAAGACCGCGCGCGCCTCGCCTCGCGGTAAAAAGACGCGCGTACATATACATACATACAGAAAGGGAGAGAGAGAAAGAGAGGCATGCGAGTCGAACGCGTGAAATAAGACGCAAAGCGCGAGCGATCCCATCGAGTCCTCTGGCTATCCTCTCTTTCTCTCCTTACACGACTTCGTCTTACTTCGCGCGAGTGCGGCACACTTGCCTTTTCGTAAATCACCTCCTCGCGCCCACGTGAAATCCTCATGTACCCCGCGTATACATCTTTTGCGCACCGCTATAGTGTATATGGATGGGGGGAGATCAAAGGGGCGCGGTAGGAGCCTCGATCACTCTGCAGGACGTTTATATTTGAGTCGCGCTCTTTTTCCACGCTTGCGCGCGCGAATGTAACGCGTCTTTTCCGCGCCCGCGTCTCCCACGCGCATATACACACGAGAGAGAGAGAAAGAGAGGAGCGAAGAAAGAGTGCAGCGCCAAGCGCGTCTGGTTAGTCGTTGATTTATCCCCGAACATCGCTCTTCCCTCCCCCCCCTCTGCCCTTTGTGCGCCTCGTTTCCGCGCGCGCACTCCCCCTCAATTTTTTTCTCTCTCCTCTCTCTACGCCTCTCTAATTTCTTCGCCCATCTCTCTCTCTCGCGACTTTGTAACGATTCCTCGCCCCGGTCGTGAGATGTATACGTATAATACACACGGGGGCTGCGCCCGAGATTTAACAAATGCGCTGTTTTCGGACGCGCTTTTGATGGCCACGGCATCAGCATTAGTTTATGAAAGCCAAGGGGCCCGACGATGTGTTGTGACTTGCCGGTGGCTCTCCCACAATCAGCAGCCGCCGGGCCATTGTATTGCGCGCGGAGGTCCGAGAGAGTGGGAGCCTCTTCTTGTTCTCGAAGATATTGGGGGCCGGGGCGTAAGACGAAGAGTTATGGTGTTGAGGCACGAGGAGATGGAAGTGCAGGTACAGGAGTACTTGAAGCGGTTGCGGATGCTGCTGTTGGGGAACTGTGAGGGTGGGTATAGCGATGGGAGACAGATTGCGAGGTGGTGATGGTGGGAAAGGGAAGTTTTTGTTTTCTGATGATAGGATATAATTAGGGAATTTGGGAATTAGGAAAAAGGTAAATTTTTTACCTTTTTGACGAGGGGCTCGAGTAGAGGTTAATGAAATTACAAAATGCATGCTTTGTACTAAAAGAAGAGTGAGATAAAAAATTGAACGTACAAAAAGATTTCTTATAAATGAATGCTATAAAGGTTATTTTCGCATTATTTTTGTTTTTCTAAAACGTAATTGAGGAACAGGAACTATAGTCAGATAAACATTGTGCATCTACAAGTGATTGTATATAAGAATTAGGTGACGAAGACGACATATAATTTACACATAAATTACTGTTATCTGTAGCCTCGATAATGGCTTACTCATGATGACTCTAATCACGGATATTAAAAATGATGATTGATTCATTCAGTCAGATTGTCAATTAGCATAAAAGTATAAGACACTATATCTGTAAAATTTTTGAATCACGTCATCGTAGAAAATACAGCGTTCAAATCAAATTCGAGGACATCACATTCTATGACAGATTAAATATTTCTTATTACAGCTAATTTCCTATATATTGTGTCTCAATGTTATTTCAGTAATATCAATCGATCCAAAGGTCGTATAAAAATTCCAGAATAAGTTTAAGATTTTAAATGTAGATTATAACATAAAAACAGGACATAACGTCCAGCGTTTTACAGCGATTAAAAATATACAAGATCGTTCGGCGCGCGCGGACAAGCTGAAATTTAATTATATTATCACTCTCGCAGCTCTTTACTGCCTATAAAAGATACTTTAATGCTTGTCCCCGTCAGAAATACATATCAGCAAACGCATTTTTACTTACCGATTTCACAAGCTGAAATCGCACGCGCGACAGCTTAAACGAAGACAATAAAAAGAGAGCACCACAAGGCATCTAGCCGAACAAGATCACGCGCACAGGTCATTACGATCACATTGCACGTACGGACGAAAACGGGCGCAAAAATAATTTCGAGCTCGCATAGCAATGTAATTTCGGAAACGACGTGAAATTGCCCGTCACGCCGTACTATACAGCGGCACTGTTATTGCGCGCCTCTCTATAGTTCCATAAAAGAAGCTCGTAAATTTCGCTTATTATAACCAGAAATCCCAAAGGCTATAGCGCGTGAGTTGCGACGTTCTTAAACAGGCCATTAGATGCCGCTAATTAGCGAGCCGTAAACGATAATGGATGACATGCGGTTGACGCGCGATGCAATGCAGTGCCAGGGCAATAACTCGCGCGCGCGCCAGTGACATGCCGTTAGTTTTGTCTCGTTGGATAACCCCGGGCGATAAACCGGCGATAGTGAGAGTAAGAGAAAGAGCAGAAAGCGAAAGGCACGCGCAACCACACACATGTGTATGGATTAGTATTTTTCTTTTGCGCTGCAGTGACTATTTTCAAGGGTTTCGCGAGTATTAGTGTCAACTGCGCGAGACGAGGTTCATCGAATCTAATCGCGGCCTTGGCCGATTATTCGAAATCTTTGTGTATGTGTCTGTGGAAGGAGGAGGCTGGCGGTTGATGACTTTGGCAGCTATTGCCAAGCGATTTGTCGGGAATCTTTTTCCTCGTTCGCCGCGGAGCGACAAATCCGATAACAAATTGCGACAGTTGCAGTTTTAGAGGGAGCAGTTTATCGTGCATTTTTAATGGTCTCGCAAATGTTATTGCAAGTGTTTCGATCAGTTGTTTCTACATATTTTTATAGCGCCTATATTTACCCGTCATATACAGATAACTTTATACAATTATTACCCAATGCTTTTATCGTGTTAAAAATTCCTTTTCACACTACCATAATAACCGCATAATATTTTTAAAATATCAAATCGTCTCCGAATAAATTCGATTACATCGCCGCGTTCATAAATCCTCAGATTGCTTAATTAATTCCTTTATTTTTGATCTCCATTCCTATGCGCCTTTAACGACTTTTTTTACTTCATTAAAAGCTAATAGACGCGCGCGAGCAAACGACAATATATTATTAAATTCGACTCCTTTCTTATAGGAACGTCTCGACGCACCTAGGACCCCAGAATAAAATAGAAAAAACCCACAAACGAGAGCGCAGCGAAAAAGCCTGTCGTCCATATATACATATATATAGACACCACGCGGTAAGATTAAAAAAAACAATGAGGCGAGAGATGGCCCGCTCTAAAAGCCAATCAAAGAATGACAGTCAGGAGACCGCCTCGTAACCTTCGGAAGGGCTGCCCGAGGGCTGCCGCCGGGATTGGACACCGGGCGGCTCTCTGCTCCATATTGATGAGTTACCCAACTCCCTCTCGCTCTCCTCCTCTCTCTCTCTTCTCTATCTTTCGAGACCCGAAAACAATTGCGTCTCTCGGCCGCCCGAGGTGAAACTCATATTCGCTCTCTCTCCCTCTCACATACCTAGTTTTCGATAAGGAAAAAGTATTACGGGATGATCCCACGACGACAGAACGGTGTTTTTCCCTAGTCATACACCTTTTTACTTCTTTTTCTCTTCGCCACACGTTTCTCTCGCTCTCTTTCTCGTCTTCATCGTCGCCGCCGCCACCGCCACAGCAGTCGTCCTTCTCACTCTCTCCGAGAGAGAGAGGCTTTCAAAAGGACGTCGCGCCACGCCCTATGCGAGCCGCGCCGCCGCGATAATCGAATTGTGATGCCGAGCCGGTCCAGCCCCCGGTTTTAGAGAGACAGCGATGATGATGATCGTCGATTGTGACTCGACTCGTCGTATAAGAATGCTTTTAAGATCGGCCGGCTAGCGCCGCTTCGTTATACATCTATCGCGCTGACATCTCGTGGTCTGCGTATATACGACGCGCTGGATATATAAGTATAGCGGCGACGTGACGATGACCTTCGGAATATTGCGAAAGCTTCTTTTCGATTTACATCTTCGACGGGTGCGAGAGAGAGAGAGAGGGGGGGACACAGCGTGAGAGACACAGAGTTTACGGCGCAGGATATTTTCAAAATCGATGATGATTTATGCCTTTTTCTGCGGAACGCTCAGCGCGCTTCTTCGCGACGTGTGTTATAGGTATAGAGAACGCAACGATCAAAGAGCGAGGTGTCGTTAAATTATGCGCATAAAAATTTTAATAAGGCAGTTTATAAAGATTTGTGGCCTATGGGACGTATATCGGATGTAGTTTCGCGGTAGATGCGCAGGATTGGCTTTTTAATGATGGGTGACAAGTTATTAACTGTATTATTATCATTTAAAATGAATATATTACACTTTATTTCATCAAGTTGTCGTACACCAAAGTCGCCGGTTATTGAGATTTGATAAAAATGCCGATTTTTAAGAGACCGATAAATCGAGATTTTAGTATAAAGTGATGTCTCATATACCTATACCGAAGGACCGAAAGATAAAATTAACTAATTTTATACATCGTTTCATATCCAGTCGAACGTTGACTGCTACTAAATTTGTTTTGATAATAAATTATAAAAGTATCGCTTATTTTCTATTTTAAATTCATAATTCGTAAAAAAAATTATGTATATTCTTGAGGAAAAAATATTAGCACTTTTCTATATTGATTAACTGTTATCTGTCTAGCGAACGTCGCGATTCTCCTTTCAACGAGCACAATAATGCCTAGACTTTTCGCATTTTTCAAACAAAAGCGCGAGCCTCGCTCGTATCATCTTACGTAAAGGCATAATTTACATGCGCATTAAACTCCGCGGCGCGGCGACGCAGCGTGACTGTGTATTGTCCTATTTTAACGATTGTCCGCAATTATATTGCTCGCTCACTTACGTTCTTCTTCTATTCAGCACACGAGGCCGCATCATTCGCATTACACATACACAGCCATCGGAGACAATTTTTATTCCCGTCCGTACTGGCGACAGTTTTGCGTCTCCTCTCCAGCGTGTGCGCGCGCACTCATTGACATGCCATTCTAGGCTTTTTACGAGACCGTCGTTAAACACGCCTGCGTTTTCGCCTCTACTCTGCTTTCGTCTTCTTCTCCGCCTCTCCTCTCTTATATATGCCATGTCTTTTCCGCTCGTAAGGTTTCTTGCGGGATGCAAGAAGAGCGTATACGATAGCGATCTATTGCTCGCGAGCAAACCGATCATCATCGTCTTCATTCCGATGCGTTTTTGGGCGCGCATCGGTGTTCTGTGCACATGGACTGCGCTTAAATGGCACGCGGCGATCTTCTTTCTGTTTCCAGTGATTATGCTAATTTTTATGCTCTTAAATCTTCCCAGAAGGAATTAAACTTTTAGTGCACTTCCTAGGAAATCGTTTAGCGGAGTGCCGCCTTAAAAACATGAGACATGTGGCGCTAAATCACCTTCGTCTTTTTTTCATTCGCAGCAAATTATTGCTTTACGGGGAGAATAATTTTTTCTGAATCAATGTAATGCTTTGTTCGCTACTAGAGGACTAATATACGGATGATGACAAGGAAAATTTTTTGCACGAAGTATTTTAAATTATAATTTTCTGTAATAAAAATAAAACTGTTAATTGAATGATTAATTATATATTTGGTATCATTTTTACTTTCACTTTGTTAAATATATGTACAGTTACTTTGACCGATTCTGCTCTTTATACTTCCTGCGAATTGAAATTCCAGTTTTCGAGTATAATAACAGGCAGTTCCAGAAACGACCAAACCGTTAAATAAAATAATGAAATTCTGAAACAATGTCAGCATGCCCAATTATGCAGTTAATTGAGATTTCAATATGACCACAATTACACAGATTCTACTCGAGAAAACGACAATAGCGCGGGCCGCGTCGCGCCCCATTGCCACAGACACACTCGCTCTTTCTCTCTTCATGAAGAGAGATGAAACCCCAAGAGAGAAAGAGAAAAGGAATCCGTCCCCTTAATTCATAATCATGCATATCCTGTGTCCCACGATATGCGGTCAACCTCGCGCATATATATACCCACGTATAAACACAACCCGCAGCCGAACCCCAACCTAAAAAAAAGAAGAAGAAGGCGCGCACACTGACACACTCGCACGGGGAACGCGTCGAAAATGAAGAATGCCCTCACGTCGACGAGAGAGGACTAATGACGCTGCGGCGCGCTGCACACGCGAGCGAGAGCGCGGCGAGGAAAAAAGGGAATCAAGGTCGAGGTTGCGCCGCTCGCCCCCTGGTGACATTTCCCATTCTTCTCGGCACGCCATTAACCCCGGGACAAAGCGGCCGCCCCCGCGGGACGCCGGGGCCCACTTTTCAACGCCGCCGCCCCGGCGCTTCTCTCTCTCGCGATCGCGTGTGATGCGTGATGCTCTCTCATGTATGTGTTATGAGACTCGAATCTCGGTCTTCTTCTACTTTTTTTGACTCGCGCTCGCGTGAAAATCCGATTCGTTTCCTCTGCGGCGACTTTTCGGGAGACGACGCGTGCGCGCGGTTAATACATATGATGCTAGGATGATGATGATTTTTCATCCTCGCCCGTCGTCGAAGGCATCTAATATCTTTTGGGATGATTACGCGGGGCTTTCTCTCGAGGAGTTCATGAGAAAAAGTTTTTTTTTGGGAGGGATGGCGTGTGTTTGGCGTTGTGTGTGCATGTGAAGTGTATATGGTTCAGGGGAGAGTTTTGGAATGTGACGAATTAATTGGTTTTGCTTGCGCGATGGTGCTGGTACGGACAATAATGCCGATTGTGTGGGACCTGCGCGTGCTTGAGAGGGACCTGTGCATTGGGTGTTTCCAGAGCAAGTGTTTTCAATTTATACGCGTGAGGTCTAAGTGAATATTATATTATACGATGTACCTGGGGAATTGTTCTGTAATTACAAATAATATTTCATTGAGTTTAATTAGATTATTTTATTGAAACAACTAGGTTTTGCCAAAAACTAAAATATCGAAGTAAAGATATTACACCTTTAATCAAATTTAGATAGATTTAAACATGCTAACGAATTAATTAATCTTATCTTCAGTTTTATGATATATTTAAATTCATATAACACTAGGCAATCGTGCCCTATAAAAAAATGAATTCATACCGAACGACCTCATTAAATAACTAAACTCTCCTCCAACATTGAACGCCACCATCATATCCCTCCGTCCCTAAAAACACCCGGAAATAAAACAAAACACTCTTCGCCAAATGAGAGAGGCAGAAGAAAAGGGCCAAAATTCTATTGTACTAGCCGTAAAATGTTCATGCCGATAGGCGCCGCCGCGTAATAAGACGAGCGTATATATATGTGTGTGCAGCACACTGCGCCCGGGCTCTCTGGATTAGAGGTGCATTATTGAAGCTCTCGCAGCAGTACACGCGGCTACCCCGACCCGCGCAGCGTCCAACTACGGTCCACGGGCTTTTCGTTTCGTATATAACGTACGTTCGTACACGTATACGTATATACGCGCGTGCGATCCTTCATTCAGCGAGCGAGCGAGCGCGCGCGCGGCTGGGCAAAATAATGCATGTACACGGCACATAGCCCGCGGTACGAAAAGCGAGAAGCCTCGAACGCGAGGGAGGAGGGTGGGAGAGAGAGAGGAGCGGTAATGCATGCGATTATGCGGATCAATGAGCTATGGAGCTATTTATGGCTCTATCAGCTTCGCGCTACCGCGGCGTTATCCTTCTCGCTCTCTCTCCCTTTCTCGCTTGCTCTTTCGCGGATGCCTTTCCCGTCATTCGCCGCCAGCTCTCTCGCTCTCTTGTGTTTTCTCCCGCTGCTATTTCTCCCGTCCGCCTCTGGTCTGAGCGCGCGTGCATTCTCTCTCTCTCTCGTGTTATCTTTCTCCCTTTCGCTCGTCGGCTCGTGCGGTGAGGCTTTCTTTCTCGATCCCGTCGCTATTTTTCATTGTCCCTGGATTATTCGATTAAGGAACCATCATAGTGGGCAGTTCTTCTCTCTTTTAGATTTTCAATCATTTTCCGCTCGATCATATTAAAGCGTAATCTAAGAAGGTGCCGGTGTTTTTTTATACTCTTACGTGTTGTGAGCTATCTATGAAATAGCCATTACGAGGTGGTCTTGAATTTTCACTTAAATTTTTTTTTTCCTGGCCATTTCATTGTTATTCTCAATCGTTTTAATATAGTTTATTCTTGGATGGAAAAGAATTGGAGGATAATAGACGTGTTACGTGTGGCGATTAATCGGCACCGTGCTCAAATACTTACATACTATTAGGACATCTCTCGCTCGTGCATTTAAGTATTCAATAAATACCAACAGTTTACTTGTACCTCCTGCCTTTTGACTTCTTATTTCAAGTAAAGTGGCTGAGAATTAAACGACACCCCATCTTTTAATTTTTAAAAAAACTTTATTAAATTTAGGCCTGCACGATATAGCAAGATTAATCTTGATCTTGTATTGTCTTGCCTTAATATTCAAGACAATAATCGATACAATATTTATTTACAGTTTTCGATACCAATATCAAGAATATGGTGCCTACTAATGAAATTACGCGCGACCTTCTCATACCTGTTTCAAAGAATCTGGAAACATTTTCATGACCCAGATTATCAAAAAATATATTAAATTTTACGTTTGATCGTTTGCAGCGATTTGTGGAAAAAAAAATGCCGGGTCGAGATAAACGCTTTCGTTAGCATGTGCACGGGTCGCTGACGCAAACAGCGACGAGGGGAAATTACTGTCAGTTGCCAACAATGACCGAGTCGGTATCCTCCGCTAATGAAGCGGCGCTGCGCTAATTATTCGGTGCTAATTAAACCGCAGGTACGCGCGCGGGCGCACCGATACGCATCTACGGCTGAAATTCAAGTATACCTGCGCTGACTGCCAGGTGTGCAGTATATGCGTGAATGATACTATTTTTAGTGTCGCTCAAATTCCTCATTGAATTCAATAATTAGATTCATTTCTTTTTACCGCATTGGTCGCTAATTGATCGCTTGCTTTCATCCGTTATGTATAACGTAATGCGATTAAAGTGTTATAAATGATCCAGCGCAGTTTACTCAAAACCAAGGTAAAAGTGACATTTGGTGTGGTTGTTTAATTATTTATTTTAATAGAACCTATTAATTTGAACAGAAATCCATCATTAAGA
>UXGD01006996.1:0-11641 GCA_900474315.1 Torymus auratus | reverse complement strand
CTGTTTATAAAAAGGATAAAAAACGATTCCTTTATAGTCGTTCAACTATTGGACAAAAAATATAACAAAAATTTTGTGAATTGTTATATTTGGAATGTTCTTTTTGCTCAATGGATTTTATTATAAAGTAATTTAAAATGTTTAATTTCATTACAGCTCAGGTAAGTAGAAATATATATTTTTTAATGATTATATAATATTGAAATAATACCTTGCACATTTGGATGTTTTTATTAATTGCTTCAGATTAATGTATGAGTTTAAGGTTGGTTTCAACTTTCTACGGTTTATTTAGATATATAAATAGATTTCGAGCAACGATTATTTCATTACCGCACACAGCTCATAGCTCGCCCGGCACACGGTGTTTAGTGGTCATTTTAATAGGGTGGCATAGTTCTACCGATATGGACCGAGCAATCGACAGTTTCAAGCTTATTAAAAATAAAATACGTAGTATCATAAAAAATCAAGAGAACGCTTTTCTGTGGTTTTGAACATTCTATCAGGTAAAAATTTCAAGTCGCAGGTTTTAAGAAAATGTCGTGAAACTACATGGTCGTACAGATCTTATTAATTAGCAGCCTTATGAAAGAATAAGGGAAAAGGGAAAAAAGAAGACCCCTATTGTTGTCTTACCTTGTTCTCTTACGAGTATATAAACACTTTGTGTCGTAATCTATAGTATTCTGTATAAATCAATGTATACATTAATGTTAACAAATACAATAGTAATATTTCATTTGATATATTTTTTTTAGTAATTCATTTTATCATAAAATGTTTTCAAATAATAAATATTAGTTATTGCTCAGATAGCTAGAAATATATTTCTATTCTTATTATTATTAGACTTAATCATGTGTGATATTTGAATTAAATAAAAAAAAAATATTTAATAATTCAGTTTATATGAAGGCGACTTATAGAATAGAACAATTATTATTTTTATTATCAATTTTATTATGTTTTTTAATTAAAAATTTTAAAATACAATATTAAAGATGTAGGGGGCGTGGGGGGGGGCGAGGAGAAATATATACATTATATTTAAAATAATTAATTGGCATTGGTGAATTGCAAGACTTGTTGTGTATAACATCTGAAAATACAATATAAATTTTTCACAAAATATCGTATTCCTTTTGGTGATTTCTTTTTGTATTATTCTTTATGTATACACTTTATTCTGGTTATAAGAACGTGGCTTCCATGACCTAGTTGCACATTGTTCGCAAAGTAATAGTCAGCTAGTTACATCCTGGAAAATTCTTGCATGAACGAAGAATCTATCCTAGAAAATAATTTAGTATCTTTAATGGTTTTTGTTTGTCTACCACTTGCTAGATTTTCACCCTACATTCCAAATTTTTAAAATGCTTGTAATAATTTTTCAAAATGTTCTAATTTATATCGAAATTTAAACTGTTTATATTGATTTAATCTTTTTATAATAATGAAATTACGTTAGTTATCCCGTTTTCGTAATTTACTTCACTAACACCGGATGACTGGCTTTTTCCTTAACTAAGTTAAAATTTGGAAATAAATAGTTAAAAATAGTAAAATTTGGAACTAACGGTATGGGCTCTTTATTTCCGCAATAAATTAGTGTATTATTTATTAGTTTATTATAGCACTTTGTATATTTACCTCAGCTAAGTATGAAAGATGAGATGATGAATGATGAAAAATCTCTACGCAATTGATGAATGTTTCCTTCTTGGTACTTTTAGTCCTATGAAATTCTGTAAATCTTGAATATAAAACAGTCAAATAGAATAAAGGTAAATGCTTTTACCTTTTTTTAAACATTTACTTTGATATTACGCTGTCTGCGACAGCCTCTATTGTCTCTTAGACAGCTTCTTTTGTCAAGTGCTTGAAATTTCGAATGTTCATAGTGAACGAAAGATTTTTGCCATTTTGAAATTGAGCTGAATTTGACTACTTAATACATTTAAAAAATGATAATAACTGTATTTCTTCCTTTCTCACTTTTACCATCACCACTAAAGCCACTCCGATGGATTCTAACCAAAATTAGAAACTTTAAGTTAATATTTCGTTCATTAGTAACTTTCGAAATTTCAAATACTATTGGTGTCTCTTAGACAGCCTCTATTGTCTCTTAGACAATTATTTTTTTGAAATTTTTGTCGACATCGTTGAAAAGTTTCCAAAAAATTTGCGTGAAATACTTAAATAGATATAATTAGTGTGTGCTTTTAAATTTATTTAATAAATGCATTATGAATTATCAATTTAATTATTTAAAATACTGTAAATATTTATCTGGAGTCTTAAAATGATGCGAACAAAAATTTGAGTACCTCTTAGGTACTTTTCTTGTCTCTTAGGTACTTTTCTTGTCTCTTAGACAGTCTCCTTTGTCTCTTAGACAGCCTCTTTTGTCTCTTAGACAATTTTTTTTGTGAAATTTTTGTCGACCGCTTGAACGTAAAAACCTTATTTTGTAAAATTCTCTTTAGTAGAGATATTAATAACTTCTCTTAGAGGTTGAATGTGTCATTTGATCAATGTATTATTAAAATATATATGTAAATATGTATTATGCGTTTTCCACGATGCATACATAAATTTCAATGTCTCCTACATATTTTTCTTGTTGCTAGACAGTCTCTTTTAAGTGCAGTTTTAATATTAAGCCATAAAAAGTTGTTTTATATTATTTATTTTGTATATTGGAGATTTATATAAAAAGCATATCTTTATATTCGTAGCTATTTGGAGATAAAATACAGGTGACAGTTTAATAACATGATACAAGAACATTTAAATATAAATCCTCGTAATCCATTACCAAACAGCCACCTGCACACTCGTCTATTTCAGCATCAAGTTTTACCGTTATGCGCGCCTTGCGTGCCCTTTTCTTACCTAAAAATTATCCTTACCATTCATACCACAGCACATTGCTTTTACTTCCAAGCTCATCTGTTTTTTTCTGTTTTTGTTCTTTACTTTCTCAAAGAGAAAGCTTTGTAACGGTGAAAATTTTCAAATTAAAGATTTTGATAAATTTCGATGGTTTTTTTGTTTTTTTGTTTTTTTTTCTATTCTTTTTCCTTATCGTACCTCATACATAATTTGCAAGTAAATGTTGCTGGAGGTGTTACTTTTCTTTTCCTATTTGGTTTTTGAAGCATCAATGGCAACAATTTTCCTTCTTCATCGCTTTTCACTTCAGCTTTATAAATACAATCTGCATGAATGAACCTACTACATCTTCTGCATTTTACATCAGTTTCCTTTGTTTTCGAAAAACAATTCAAACAGATGTTTTCCATATTTTTTGATCGCAACAGTAAATGGTATGCAATTTCAGTTCGGTAGGTGTCTGCATTCCATTTCGGATCAAATGGTTTTTTATTACCTATACAATATAAGTAATAAATTACGTACACACCACAACTAGAACCATCATTGTTTGGTTGAAATGGACGTTCTTTTAATATCACATTATTCCAATGTATATTCTTTAAACTCTGGAATGATTCTGAGCCGCTGTACTGTATAAAATTTTGCAATGCTTCAGAAACTCGATCGATGTCGGATTCTGTTCCGTATGGATCTAATAAAGTTAACGTTTCTTTTTCTACATCAACTACTAGTAGACGCCAGTGATCTTCATATACATATGGCATTAATAGTTGACCATTTATGGGCTTCTTTATTTTACAAATCGTTCTTGATCTGTTAATTCTTTTGTCACTGTAACTTCCTAGAATCATTGAAGTGTCATCAGTACATATATATGTTGTATCATCCCATTCGTCAATACAGGCAGCCACAAAAGAATCTATCACTATACCATTAATCCATCTACGACCTCCGAGTGATGAAAATTGATTGGCTGTTAATTCACATTTACATAACGACAGAAATTTATCTGACTGATATAGGCCAACCGTTAGTGTACTCGACCTAGATTTCATATAGTACTCTTTGTCTTCTACCAATCCATTATATAATTTTTGAAGTTCTCGTGGTTTTCCGCTAGACGACATATTTGCAAGTGCAGTAAACCCATCATCATTAACATGTTTGCATTCTACATCGAACTTTTCTTCATTTGTACTCTGCGTTTCTATGATTATGGGATAGTCTTTTATTGACAAATTCTCTTTCTCCAAATTAAGGTTTGTAGATTGTTGTAAATTTTCTTCTTTCATCACTATATCTATCATGTCATTTGAAAGCTCTTCCTCGTTATTATTATCCGTTCTAGCATGATCAATTTTTTGGCGTATTTTTTTCAATAACGGGAAATTTATATGTCCCACGGAACGATTTCGACCGACAGAACTTTTTCTTTGCCACTGCTCTTGAATGTAAGGACTTGGCTCATGTTCAGCATAACTTAAAATTTCTTTTGATTCCATTTTTTCTTCTTTATCTCTATCATCTTTTTCTTCTGTTTCTGACTTTATTTTTCTATTATTTACTGATGATTTTTTTATTCGTTTTATTTTTCCTTTATTGTCGGTATCTCTGCTTCTTTCAACATCCATTTTTTTTTCTTCATCTCTATCATCTTTTTCTTCTGTCTCTGACATTATTTTTCTCTTATTTGCTGATGATTTTTTGATTTGTTTTATTTTTTCTTTGTTGTCGGTATCTCTACTTTTGTCTGCAGATTTATTATAATTTGTTTCAGGATATTTACTTTTTTCGCCGCGTGTTCCTTTTAAATTTATATTTAATTGTACTCTGGCTAAGGTCGCGTCTCGCTCTAACTCTAATTCTCGAATCCGATCAGCTAATGACGAGTTTGCTATGCCTTTAAATGTTAAAGTTTTCGTTACTCTAAATTGAGCTTCAGCGTGATTATTACTGACTCGTGATATTTCAGGATCAAGTAAATCTAAACCTAATGCACTCCATAATTTTACAAATCCCATCCATCTTATAACCAAATGTTCTGCCAGCTCTGGAGCATAGAATTTATTGTCTGCCTCTTCAAGTTGATCATTATTATTATCCAACTCCCTCTTTATCTCACTCTTAACTTGCTCGTAAATATTATTGTATCTTTTGAAAAATGGTGAATTTCTGTAAATACCGTCTTTTTTCTCCTCCTTGAAGAGAATCATATCATCTTCTTCAATATCATCATCTTCTAATTTTATTTCTTTTAATGCCTCTGAATTCTTTCTAACACGATTAGTCAAAATAATTATGCTACTGTTGGCACTTTTTTGTTTTGGCGATAACAATAATCTCACAACATGCTTAAATGTTTCGTCCATGTCCGTGATATTTCTACAAAGACTTATTAATTGTATACACTCTATTAATACAGCTCTAAATTCTTTATATTCTTTAGCCTCTACTTTACCACTTTCCACTCTATTTTTATATTTACTGTCTATGGTTTTAGCTACAATTTTCGAAAAGTGCGCAATACATATTTTTATGAAGACTATCTTCTTTGGTGGAGGAATACGTTTGACACAGTAGTCATACATTATGTCCAAATATCTATTGATTGTTAGAATATTCCAAGATTCCGTAATTGCATGAATAAATGCCCAAGACCAGTCTACCACAACAGCATGTACAACTGGCCATTTGCGCTTTAGTGTTTCGACAGCAAAGTCTTTGTACATTAGTAACACCTCACTTATTTTTGATGTCGTATGAGTATCTGTTATCATGTCAAACAATTTCACAATATCATGATCTAGTTTTACAACAGCAGCGTAATAAAATATCCTTTTACAATTTAAATCTTGAGGTCGTCGAACAATAGAACCAGTTGCATCCATGTGTAAAATAAATTTTTTGCCCTTATTAACAAGATTAAGTTCCGCTTCTCTGAACATTATTGCTGTTAAAGGTAGGCCTGCATTCCTCAAAAATGGATCTGCCAATTTCTGATGTTGTATATACAATTGAAATGCATCCAATAAATCATAGGATTTTAATGTCAACCTCTCTTTCACATTATCTTCCGACTTAGCTTTGAATATTACACTATCCTTCCTTATATCTTGCATGTAGCCGTCATTGACTAAATCAAGTGATGAATTTTTTATAATTTCATCCTGATATTTTTTAACACTACGATCTCGTAGTAGGATTTGTGTCTCAATTCTTTCCTCACCTTTTAAGTGCCTATGTAACTTTGACTTATGGACCATTTTAATGTCATCGGTACTAGTTATATTAAGGTATGCTATGGGTTGATCTATGTGATCAATTTTAAAACAAAATGATTGATCATGTTCAGCTGATTTACATTTAGCGTATGTAACAACTTCATAATTTCGATTTGGGCGAACAGATCCGTAGAAACTTAGAGTACACGTGCATCTCACATCGTCAGATGCCATAAGATGTTCTATCACGTATCTAATTCGATCCGTAGTAATTGTGCCTGTTTTATTTTTTAAATCTGAAGACGGAAATTGGTACCTTCCAATATCTACTTTAAATTTCTTTTCTCTTTTACCTTTTAGCCTTTTCAAATTTACACTATCTGAACTATCATCGCTTGCATTAAAATCACAAATATTATCAGTTGTGTTTTTCACAGTAGCATTATCATATTTTTTATTTAGATCTTTATCTATTTTAAGTTGGTTTTCATCATTAGACCTGTTCTTGGTTTTATTTGCATTAATATTTCTCTTCATTGCTGGCTTTCTTGTTCTTGTATAATATTTTTTTTTACTTGATTTGCCTTCACTTTTTTTAAAATTCTTTAGAAATGTCATAAAATCTGGATCAACGCTATCATCTGAATCATCCTTACTTTTTTTTCCATTTACATAATTTTGATCGTTTTCAGTCTCTACCACTTTCCTGATTGTTTGCTCAGATTTGATTGCAATCGTTTTATCACCAGTTAGGTAGGCATCTGTATTGGTTTTATTTACAGTATTTTTATATTTATTCGTAATAGCGAACGGTCTTTTACGAAATCTGTTTTCACTACTTTTTAAACTTTTGGTTTTGTCATCTGCACTATCATCGGTACTAGAACTAACAACCTTATTATATTCATCATCTTCAACGTTTACTTCTGTTTCATTTTCATTTTTTTGTTTCTTGGTTATGTTGATATCGTGACATCTAAAATCGTTATCGCTGCTTTCCTTATCTAAGCTGTTTATATCATATTGAAAATTATCATCCATTATATTGAGTGGTTCTTTACCATATATAATTTCACTACTTTTGGAACTTCTGTTTTTTTCATCTGCACTAACGTCACTACTAACATCAATGTCTACACCACGTTTTTCAACAATTACTTTTGTTTGACATTTTTCTTTAAGTAATTCTTTAGCTTTTGCTTCTCTCTCATACTTTTCATCTGGTTCAATGCTATCATCAGAATCATCCTCACTTTTTTCTCCATTTAAATAATATTGATTGATGCTTGTCTCTTTGACTCCCCTAACTTTTTGCTCAGATTTTATTTCAATTGTTTTACCAGTTTGTGTATCATCATCAGATAGGTAGGCATCCGTATTTGTTTTATTTACAGGATTTTCATATTCATTCATAATAGCAAACGGTCTTTCACCAAATCTGACTTCAGTACAATCAACGGTACTACAACTAAGAACCTCAGCATGTTCATTCTGTTCTTCTTCAACATTTACTTCTGTTATATTTTCATGTTCTTCTTCAACATTTACTTCTGTTATATTTTCATGTTCTTCTTCAACATTTACTTCTGTTTTATTTTCATGTTCTTCTTCAACATTTACTTCTGTTATATCTTCATGTTCTTCTTTCTTGGTAATGTTAATTTCCTTTTTCTCTTTTACTTCTTTTGAAACGCTGTCATCTTTTTCCGCTGAAAATAGTTCTGTTTTTTCAAGTTTAACAGATTCTTCATCAGCTTTTGCTTCTATGTCATACTTTTCATTTTCTTGTTTCTTCATTATACTCACTTTCTTTTCAGCAAAGTTCAAATCATTACTCTTGAATTGTTTATCAAAACTACTTCCATCGTTGTTGAAATCTTTTATCTTCTTTTCTTTCAAAATGCTGTCATTTTTCTCCTCTGTAACCGTTGCAGCGTTTTCAGCACATTTTTCTTTGGCGTTTACTTTAACTTCAACACAATCTACTGTATTTTTTTCTAGAACTACCCAATGGCCTGATCTATCTTCACCAGTAAACATTATGAAAAACACTTTTTCTTCATCGTTAAATTTTGCGTTCATAACTAACTTTATATTCTTTGCTTTTTGCTTTTGATCTTGGCGGTATACGATTAAGTTTTTACCGTACATACGTGCTAATACGCTGGCTTCAAATTCGGTGCCATATTCTCCATAATTACCCATAATCGTTTTATATTCATCCGCATCCTTGTAGCGGATCTCTAAACATGTACTTAAGAGCATATCTACTTCATCTTCCCAATTGGATTCTACAAAATTCACGCAATTCTTCCTTATACTTACGTGATTGTCTTCATTACCAAATAAAATAACAGAAAAATATCTAAAAAGACAATTTCCATCTCCAATAACATTTTTAACATTGAATTCTGTTATTCCATCAGTAACTACCCACTTATTTCCTCCATCAACCTTACTTACGCTTTTACTTTTTGAAAATTTAACTGAATTATCATTAAAACTCACCTCGTTGAATCCTACAGGGTTACTTACTGTTTCGAAACTCATTGATTTTTTTACCTTGCAGTTATCCGCTTTAACTTGTAATAAGTCTTCTACTTTGCGCCGCAAAGGAGAATTCGGTTGCTGCCACAAGTACTTCAACTTGGACAACGCTTTGGCATCGCATTTAATTTTCAGATCCTTACAAATCTATTCAAAATGCACGAATTTTTATGTTAATCTATATTATTATTACACTTATAAATAAGTTAACATAATTGGAATTTCTTTTCTTAGTATTAATGAAAATTGTATCGGTTGAGACTAGCGTGATTTTTTAGTTTACGGCAAAAATGTAGTCTATCTCATTAGAATAATATATCGACGGCTGAACGGAAGAAGCACGTATCTGATGAAGAACGACGTATCTCGCCGCGAGGATGAAGAACACAGCCGTGTACTGGACGTAAGAGCGTCGTGATACGTCGTTCTTCATCCTCGCGGCGAGATACGTTCTTGCTACGCTCAGCTGTCTATATGGATGTTTTTATACCACGAGAGCCGAATAATCAAAGTTATGATTTTGAGGTTAGAGTGTTATAAAAAAATCATTTTATTAAGCTGTGATTTGTTAAAAAAATATATTTGTTTTTCAGGAAATTATAAGCAGTCAAAACTAGCGTAAGAAAATGGTTAAAAATACGGTCCATTTATCGCTTTAAATGAAGACAACTGCTTATAATTTTCTGAAAAAACAATATTTTTTACCAAATCACAGCTTAATTTTTAGCTCTTACTGTCTGCTTTTATAATTTTCCTTCCTGGTTTTAGTATATTTTAAATACTTGCAATGTGACAGTCAATAGAAGAAGAGATATATCATTTTTTGACGAAATAGGGGATATTTGAGATAAAATTGCCCATATCTCAAGAAAAAGGGCCCATTGAACGGAAATGTGAGCACTTATTACGTACCAGAAATCGAATCTCCAAAACCCGCGAATATCCGTTTCTTCGAAGGTATGGACTCTGCTTGTTAGTCATTTTCATTTTATATATAATTCTACCGGATAAATAGACGTTTATATATAAAAAATACCTATACAGAAGTCTTGAAAAGATGAAGACATATGACATATTTTATTGATGAGTTCCGCGATCTGTTAGAAATTCTTCCCCGAACAAATAATATAAGACCAAAAAATAATAATTGATAATAATGAATTAAATCGATTTTAAATTAAATTTGAAGATGCGGTACTATTTTGAATGAAATCATAAATATATATTAAAATATATGAATTTCAAAATTCGAGCTCTTCAAGTATTTCTAAAGTGTATTTTTATAAAATATTAAGGTAGTTGTCGACCAAATGGCTCTACGACGAATTTGTTTAAAATTTCAACAAATAGTTTATTATGGTTATTGCAAGTTTCAGAGATCTCGGCGGTGCCGTTATTGAGATATTAAGTTTCAAAGTTCTGATATTTAACACACGAACCCTATACTGACGCGGTCTGAGTATAACGTATTTACAAATATTTTAAAAACAATACGACGAATCATTCTAAAAAACTAGTATGTCATGTAAAACAACATAACACATGCTATAAAAAATAATGAAAACGCTCAGCGGTGTAGATATTAAATGAGCCTTAACTAAATTTCACGGATTTCGTAGATGGAAGGTTAGACTCGATAACAGCTGATCGAAATATGGCAACGTCGCTGCTTTCATAACACATATAGTATATCTATATATGTTGGCATATATAGATATACTAAATCGAACAAAACTATGCGACGTTGCCGGACTGCCAGCGAGCAGCATACACGGACAGAGCTTAACGGTGTGTAAGTGTATACTACAAACAAAGCGTTCTTCTATCGGTGTGTAGTATACTGCGCATGCGCGGATTCGGGTCGACAACTACCTTAAATAAAAAGTGATAAATACGGTGTGATAATTAATTATTGATTCTTGATATTGATATCGACTTGATCGCGCGATTAAACCTTAAATTGCAATTATTTAACCGAATAAAAGAAATATTCCTTTTAGCCGTCAACGTATATTTTCTTTTAATAATAGTAACCTAGGGAGTAAGAAATTTTGACAGTGACCAGCTTGTCTAAATTTGGCAAACACATGGGGACTATTTTCCTTCTCGTGGTGCGTATACTATTTTTCACCATACCCCAACCAAAAATATACCATATTCGCGTTTTTGAGCCGGGAGCGAAAACTTAAAATATTAGCCTGAGCGTACGTCTAGTTGCAAAAAGTGTACGTCGTGCGTACCCAATACTACAAAATAATAATCAAGTGCATATACATCGTCAATTGCCGTGCAATTTGCGTATATCGACAACTAAATACTTTCGGCTCGATGGTTGGTGAAATTTTGTTGCTTCTTCAAAGTGGAAGTTTTGTAATGGTGACAAAAATTTATGAAACAAAAAATGTTTAAAAACGTGTTTTCAGACTTTTGGCACGAAAATCCGTCGTTTTTGAGCAAACAAATTTTCGTATGTGTGTGTGTGTGTGTGTGTGTGTATGGGTCTTCACACAGCTGTAAGTTACAGTTGAAAACTGTAAGTTACACACGGAAAAAAATTTCTTGGAGTGACTACTCCAACGCCGGTAGTAACTGTAGGAAATCTCGTACAGAGAGTATAGGTCACTTTGGAATAGTGACTTGCCAGCCTTTGGCACGCTGAGTGTGCCAATCTCGACGAAATAGCGCGGAAATCGCAGCTGTTGTTTATGCCTCCCTAACCTAAAAATATTGACTTTTATATGATTTTTAGGCTCTCGTAGTATACTATACTGTTTAAAATCCGTGTGTAAGGCAATTATTTACCACATGAGATGTTTTCCGCAAGAGCGAAGCGAGTAATAATAAATAGTTACCTCCCACACAATCTCATAGTGTACTATTCACGCAGTTACAGCTCCCGCTCGATTGGCACACTGAGTGCGCCAAATTGGCAGAGCCACTACAGAAATCTATGACGCTGCTGCTCTAGT
>UXGD01006995.1:0-11643 GCA_900474315.1 Torymus auratus | reverse complement strand
CGAGAAAATGACTAAGTTTCAATAGATTAAAAATACCACTGACTTAGTCAGGGAGTCAAAAGTAGACTTAAAACTAATAATTGTACATTCAGATTCACCACTTACGCTAATAAATACATTCATTCAAATAAATAAATAAATACAGTGTAAATGGGACGACACAATAATTATGGCTCTGAAGTTTGCAACGTTGGGATGCAACGAAATAAAAAATTAATTCGTTTTACTTTAAGTTTATACTAATTAATATTAAGGTTGTGTGTAGATTTAGTGTTTAATAGTATAAAATAGCTTTACAACGAAGGTTTTAGATAAAATTTCCATTGTTTAATAACTTTAAGCAATTGTAAAAAATTATTTCGTTGCATTCCAATGATGCAAACATCAGACCCATTAATAATTTAACATACAGAAGTCGCCCATTTCGTAATTTATTTCATCACATTATGACAATACCACTGCAACGAAATATTTCGACTATCAACAAAAAAATGAAATAACCACGATGTATACGAATTCACATCAACAGTTACACCCATTCAACAGACTCCAAAGTTCAATTAAAAAAAAAAAAAGGAAAATAAAACGAATAATCCCTAGTCGTTGCTCTCGTGCACAACGTATCCCGTAGTTAGCAACAATGCGCGCGCGAATCAGTCGGATCGGAGATTATTAATTGTGAGATCGGGCGCGCAGTCGAGGGGAATTTTTGTGCGCGCTCGCGCGGGGGCTGTTGAAGAGACGAGCGAGCGAGCGATGCGATGGGAGTTTTTTAGGCGGGCCGATCGAACGAAATGATACAGGTAATAGTCGGCGATTAGGGAGACTGAAAGCCGACTGAAAGCGAACTCGATGACGGGATACAGAGAGGGAAACGAGCCGATATATACGAACGCAGGCCAGCCCCGCTTACGCAGTCCTCGCAAGCGCACACTACTGTGTCTGTGTGCATACGTGGGCCATTCCGCGTTCGCATGCGTCTCGGGGATTTCGTTGGTTCGTGGAAAACTGGCGAATGAAGTTTTTCCAGTTGTTTATGTGGATTGGAAGGTATTTGATGTACGAAATCTGAGTGATTTTTCATGTCTATTGTTTCAGTTTAACGTGTAATTTTGTGAGTCTTGAATATAAATAAATTACAATCTTAATATTTGAATTCATTTTACTAGATTATATAATACTCTTCAATAAACTGGTATAAAAATAATCCTATTTGAGGTAATCGGTTCCCAATTTAAAACTAAAAGTCGATATTGAATTGTCGATTTCATCGGAGGTTATTGAAAGATTGACGAAATAACATTATTTTATAGAAATATTTTATTCAGCACAAGCAGTTGAAAGTGTCAAATAAATTGAAGCTTCCAATACACGACTCTCTCTCTCTTAAAACAGTGATGACCGAAATGTGAAGCAAAAATAAAATTATAGTGATTGATTGATTCGTATAATCTGCAATAATTGATTGGCTAATACGTTCCATAACTTGAGCGGGATTTTTAAATAAGCGAACTTTAAAATTAAAAATAAATTATTAAAATTAAATAAAAAAAAACACTAAAATTCAATGTTAAAATTTCTGGCAAAAATAAAGTACGCGTGAACCTTGCTAATTAATGCAAAAAAAACATCGAATGTACACAAAACAGATAACATCGTAGCACCTATTCAATGTAGTCTGCCACAACCACACCTCGTCCCAACAACATCGTCTCTCGCAGCCCGCACCGCGACTCCCTTATATACTCCCCCGGCAAAAAAAAAAACGTCGCTGCAACCTCAACGCGGAAGTCTCCCTGTAACCGGCGACTCGTGACGGCGCGCACGAGAGAAGAGAGAGGGATTGAAAGAGTCGCGCTCGGCAATCGATTCGCTTTTTTTTTGCCCGGCTTTCTATCTCCTCCCTACTTTCCCGCGCGACTCTCTTCTACCTCTTTTTTTTTCGAAAATCACCGGCGGCTTACACGCGGAATTTTATTTCGATCGTCGGCGGGCGCCTAATCAATCTCGTCTCTTTTTCGAGGTCGAAAGTAAGAGAGGAAGAAGGATTCCGAGGACGACTTTTCAAGATCACGGGTAGACGAGAAGAGGGTAGGTAGAGAGCTTAGATGGAAGAGAGAGAAGGTTGTGTCGAGGAGGTGAGATTCCCCGATTTTTTAGGATCTCGAGCTTTTCAGAGGATGAATAGCCCGGATTTTTTCCAGGTGTTACTCTGGATGAGATTTTTTATCCGACTACGTGAATGCGAATGGTAATTTTAGGATGGGGAAGTACTAGGGTGAGGCATTAGGTGGAACATGTTTCCGTTAGCATTGGTAAGAAGATAACAAAATGAAATCCTTATTACACGTACCAGTGTACCCTAAAAATCCTCAACCAAACTAAAATTGAAAACTCAAGAGTTAAAAAGCATTGGCTACAAAACAAGGTAACATTTCAAAATTGAATCTCAAGACCCTCGACACTCTTACACTCTTTCACGCACACCCACACTCGACAAGGAAAGAACAAACGAACGCGTAAAAGCTTGTTCGGCTGCCGCTCCCCGGCGCATCTCATCGGCCGACCTCAAAAGAAGACAACCACAACGACGACAAGGAGGAATGCGCGGCTGTATACCCACGAGTCGTCGTCGTCGTCTGGAGTTTGGCACTCTGGCGGCTTGAAGCCATTTAGCTCTCTCTCTCTCTCTCCTCGCTGCTGCTGCTACGCGTCTCCCTAGAGAGTGTAAGAGAGACATACCTCTCGTCGACTTGTTAGTCATAATACACGGGGCCCGTAATCATCGCACCACGCGAGGCTGTCGAGACGACGTCTCTCCTCTTCTCTCCCGAAATTGAGGACTCGTAATGCGGTTGTCATAGCCATCGGGGAAGGACTCTGAAGTGTGTGTGTGTGTTGGAATAAGGGGAAAAGTGGTTTTACGCGTGGTATTGGGTTAGTGTTCTAATTAAGGCATATAGGGGAGATTAAGAGCGAGTGTCGACAATCGCCAGGGGCTGATTCATTGGAGTTTTAATTTGAACGGAAGGTGAATAGGTTGGACTGGAAGTGGAACAGTTTTTGGAATGATGATGCATCACGTTATTAATTCAATAGTGTTTTCGATAAGTTCATTAGTAGAATTTTAATTAAACGGTTATGGTAATGGTCTATATGTGTTTCGTATCACTATCGTAGCAATGAATGGGTATAATTACATAAAGGATTCATATGATAACATTATGACACCAATATTGCAAAAATATTACTACAATGTGACACACAAAAATCGTTGAGTTAATCACAAGTGCTTGCCATTCAAATGTTCGGCTTAAGATAGATCTTGTAGGCAAAAGATTCCTTAGGTAAAAAAACTCCCTTCAAGATAATGATATTATTATTGTAAAGTTTATTCCACATAAATTGTCCGTATTGAACAATATTTTCCCCAATTTTCTTATATATGATCCTTGATCACATCATAGATATAACATGTTCAAACCATACCATCCCATCATCAATCCACCGTTACCTCCATCAAGGCTAAATGTTTCAATAAATTTTGTTCCACCCTACCTCCCCCAACAAAACAAGAAATAACACCAGCAACCCCACACACCAAAGAATCTCATCAAACAGCTTATTTACCACTTTGATGCACTCCACTCAGCACCACCACCACCATCAGCGAGCAACGCATCAAATCTTTAAAACGCATAACGTGTACTCACATATCGACTATACTACTCCGCCTCTCCGTGTATACCCAAAGGAGCTGCTGCTACTACTACTGTCGACCTTTTTTCATTAGCCCTAACCCAACGCACGCGCTCACGCTTACTCAAAAGAACAAACGCGCGCGCAGCAACTTTGAAGTTCGTTATACGCGCGAGCGCGCGTACGGGTAATTTCGAAACTCTTCTTTTTCCCGCATGCTGCACGCGCGGAGGCTGGAAGACGCGAGGAAAATATTGTTCGCGCGCAAGAGAGAGAGAAGCCTTTGAGGTGTTCTCTCAAAGTTCGCGCGCGCTTGCGAGCGAGAGGCGAGTTTGAGGAGTTGTCTGAAGGGTGAGAGTGAGAGAGATCTAATGCGAGACAATCGTCGTATCGGCGAGCGTCGGGGTGTCGACACAGGCGCCGCTGCCTTTGAGAGAGCAAAGATGCTCTTTGCGGTGGCTGGCATATGAGGTTTGTAGGTGTGGAGTGGACGGGAGAAAAGAGAGAGAGAGACTGGATGGGCAAAATTTTGAGATTCGGTTGAAAAATGGTTGGCTTTGCCGTGGGTAAATGTTTTTAATGCTTTGAAGTGGCCTATTTGGGAATATTCTTTTTGTTTCGACTGTATTGTAGTTGGCGAAGTTTAAGGAGGAGGAGGTTTGTTGTGGAGTGCAACCAAATAACTTTTTACAATTAATCAAAGTTATTAAGCAATGGAAATTTTATCTAAATATTTGTTATGGTTTTATTAGACAATATAAAGCAATAGATCTATACGCAAAAATTAATAGTAATTATTATAAACTTGAAGTAAAATGAAAAAATTTTTCACTTCGGTGCACTACAACGTTGCAAACATCAGTTAACAGTTACCCATACAATATTGTGGTAATGTTATTGTTATGTTGTAGCAACCATTTTATAACGTTGTAATAATACTGTGCTGATCTTGGAACGTTAATTTTTCAGCGGTTTCAAGTATTGAGTAAATGATAAACGACAAAAATACACTTTTTAAAGAACTTATTATACTAGTTTTAGATTTAAACTTTCTAATCGAACTTGTCATCGAAATTGTTGAGTTTTGTCTTCATTAAATTTGCTAGTGGCGGTAAGTTCTAATTAATTAACTAATTCAACTGGCAGTAGTCTGTTATTAGCTGATATTTGATTGCTAAGTACGGCAAATAATTAGTACAGGCACACCACGAGATTGTATAACATTCTATTTGACTCCTATTTAGGCTATATTAAAGGGACGAAACACCTGTGAAAATTGGATTTAAAAATAAAATCAAGTGTAGAATTTAACAGATTGCCGCTGTATCATTTACTCAGGGAACATCGTTAAAACTTTTCACAATTTCTATTGTATACTTCCTGGTAGAAAATTAACCATACTTTATAGCTAACGTGTTTATTAAACGGAAGCTTTTTTAGCAAAAAATAATATAATTCATCTAAAAGTTCTACCATTACTTAAAATACATATTTTATGAAGTGTAAATGCCATAATTTATTTCGGATTGGTACATAATTATAAAATACAAGCAACGTTTGTTTTTAGCCATAAAGGTAACTGAAAAATAGCTAGCTTCTGGTTAACATTTCTACCAGGGCTGTTCAACCATGATAACAAAAATTTCAAATTTAGTAAAAATTTACGTATAAAGTTTTTAATCATAATTTCCACATTCTTACTTTCTCCATTTTAGTAACTCTTAATCAAATACTCTACAAACCATTAACAATTTCCAATCTCATTTTCAATGCACTCATTAGAAACCTGATAAACCCCCATCACGAAAAGTCTTCCCGCAAATAAAACACTAAAGAAAATGGAATAAATCACGAACGAAGATCTCGAGAAACCTTACGACAAAATGAAAAACTGCAGCTCACCGAAGGTATCGGCACGACGACGGCGACTTCTTCCAGATTGACACACAGAGCGGCTTATCCATGGAAGCTCTCGTTCGCTTCCCGTCGAAAGAGATTCGCACTCCGTTCCTGTCTCCCGAAAGTTTCTCCTCTCTCGCGGCACACCATCCGTTTGGATCTGAAGAGGTCGTTTATCACTCGCTCTCTCTCTCCCCTTCATTAGTCATCGATTCACCCGCGGATTTTCAATATTCCCGCGGGCGGACGAGGAGGGGATGGATTTTTCTCCGCGATTGCCTCGCGCACCTCCTCCCGCTGATTGCTTTGCAGTGGCATAGGTTTGTGGGAAAAAAGTTGGCGAGTGGGATTAAGTGATGACGAATGGGGGTTGTGGGTGGAAGGGTTAAGCGGGATGCGATGGCTGTGGGAAATTTTTTTTAAGGTTTTAAATGGATCTGAGAACGTACCGCGTTGGAAATTTATATCTACTAGGTTGTATATGTATCTCGAATAACCGATTATATCGAAGACGACTTTTGATAACGGATATATGGGCCGTTTTGAAAGGGGCACGTATCTTTTTAGACAGTTTTGTAGTCATATCGGTCACAGGACTTGTTTTCTAGTTTCCATTGAAGCATTTACATCCAGACTAGTTTCTGTGCTTCGCACGGTAAGCTAATAGAAGCAATAAATTACTTTAAAAAACTTACAATAGTTAAAAGTATTGTGAATTTGACCGTATATCAAAATAAATCTAAAAAAATCGTGATGTTTCAAGTGGACTAGTTCCAAAGTTTTCTTTTGTACATATAAAAAATTGCACCAAAACTGGTGATCAATCTTATCGAGTACAAGGTGCACGCCTATGGAATTCTCTTCCTGCTGCGATAAGAAACTTTTCATCTCTCAGCGGGTTTAAAACTGCTCTCCCGCGTGAAAATATAATATGAGATCTCATATAAGATCCTTATACGAATTTCAGACATTATATCTCATGTGAGATCTCATATGGGATCTCATCAGCCATTTTCTATTAAGTAACAAAATTTAAGACATTAGATCTCATCTGAGATCTCATGAGATCTCACCTGCAATTTTATAATTAATAAAAAATTTTCAGACCTTAGATCTCATATAAAATCTCATATGAGATCTCATATGAGATTTTACACGAGATCTAAGGTCTGAAATTTTTGCAACAAACTTCTAGGATGTTGCTATCAATAGTCAATTAATCAATTCCACACCCTTTTCCACATCCCTCGATCGCAACTCACGCGAAAGACTTGAAAAAATTCCTTCTACCAGCGTTCATATTTCACACGCTCCTTACCGAGAGAAGAAAAAAATGCCCCCGTTCTACAAAACGCGTATACATAGCCCGCGCGATCGCGAACTAGGAGGTCACAGTCGCGGCGCTCTCACTCACCCCAGCAGCGCGGGCACTCGAGTACGAGAAAACGCTGAGAGAGAAAAAAGAGACGACGACGCATAGTCTCTCCAAGATCTCCCCGAGACTCCGAGACGACTCCTCCGCGATACGCGTGAGATATAGAACGAGAGGAGGAAGAAAAAGAAGAAGAAGAAGAAGACGTCGGAGGAAAGAAACGAGGCACTAGATCTAATAATAACGCGAGAGACAACATTTACGCTGTACACACACACGTACACGTACACACGCATACGTTTCTGGGCGCGCCCTCTTCTCGCGCCTTCGCTCTACCGCGCAAAGGGTTTCGTCGCTCGCTCGCTTCCTCTGCTGCTCCCCGGCGCAAAGAGAACAAGGGCCCTCGTGCACAGCTCGCTGCGCGCTGCTGCGGGCCGCAATCAGGCGTGAACGTGCGCCTAAGAAATGGAGCTCCAATGTCACCGACGGCGCGCGTGGCGCTTCCTCCTTTTTCGCCTCGAGAGGGTAGACCGTCGCGCATTGGGACGGAGAGCCTAGGATAACGCTGGAATAGCGTTAGTTGGCGGGGAGGGGGGTGATTTTTTTTTTATTCTTTTCGGTGAGGGGAGAGAAGGATGGATTTGAGAGGTTAGGCGCGAGTGAATTTGAATGCGCGAGGAGAGGTTCGATGAATATTATGGGTTTTAGGAAAATTATTGTGGGAGAGGCGGTGGTGGTGGTGGTTTATGCTTCGGTGGGTTATGTATGGGGGGTGAGGGATACCCGGGAAATGAACGAGAGTTATTTTATGTGGGAGTGCGTGACGGCTAGGATTGGTCAGACCGGAAGTGCGATTTTTACTTGAATTATCATATAGTACGTAATTGAAAAGTTAGGGGTTTCAATATGTTTGCAATATTGATACAACGTTGATAAAGTATTACTAAAAGGTTATAATCATTATTTTAATGTATCTCGAATTTATGGTAATTATTTTCTATTCGGGAGAGAGCAATGCGATCGAAAGATAAATTGCTGATAATTTAACAATGATATCGCTTTTTAAAAAAATTCGCTGAAAAACTGACGCCACTAAACTTAACAAAGTTCCATCATCAGTAAATAAAACCTTCACTCAAACACACAACCATACCTAATAAAAGCCCAATCTACTCACTCGGTAGCTTCTCCGCAAGTACGAAGAAAAAATGAAAAAATTCGAAGCAACGTTTAACCGCGAGAATCTCTCAAACACGATCTACTCCCGCGAGCTCTCACATATACCTTCTCCCCAATTACATTTAACACACACGCGTGTACCGTCCATTTTCCACGCTTATAATTACGCGAGCTTCAAACGCGAGCTTCACCTTTCTCAACTTTCCGCGGCTACGCGCGTTTTTCCTCCCGAACTGAGCGCGCCAAGCCCTACACTTCAAACGCGCAGTCGCGTCTTACGCTTTGACTCTCTATCTCTCTACCTATCTCGCGCGCGCGCGAGCGTTAGCACACAAAGTTTCGAAAAGTTTTTTCATTCGTTGCACCAACTCCCCTCTGTATGAAAATTTCGTTGATGGTAAACGATCTTTTTGAAGATTGGGGTTCGATTGTTTAAGGAGTATCGTTTGTATGGGTTCAAACCGATTCTCGATTTTTTTCATCAGGTTGATTATTACGAATGGATGGAAAAATGTAATAATTGTGCTTTATGTTAATCGTCATAGCACGATTTGGATACGTGACCATTGCATCGAGATAGTCTATTTCAATGTTGAAATTGAGTAGGAGATTGAGCTTAATTTGTCATTAATAAATAAACAATCGATTTCATATCTCTATTAATATAATATATTGTTAATCATCGTGAACAAGAGTAAATTTGTTAAAAATCTCAAAAACTAGCTTACCTTAGAAGCCTTTGGTTTTCGAATTAACGTGTTCGATAGATGGCTGAGATTGTTTTCTTACAGAACGAAGAATATCAATGGCATAACTGTATAGTTACTTCCACTACACCATAATATACCCCACCCACGTCCACTCACCTACGATAAAAAAAAAATTAATCTCTTCATCAGCAATAATTTAACTTTACCGTTTCCAAACTCGCTTCAACCACCACAAGAAAAAAAACTATCTTCTCACGTCTTAACCTTCGCCTTGATCCCTCTCACGCGCCCCGTTAGCACAAACTTCTTTACCCTTAAAAAACTTTTTTCATCCGCTGCACACACACACACAGGCAGCTCTGCTTTCGCGCGATCTTTGAATAAAGGATGAGGCTTGCAAGCGGAAACTCAATTTCGGCAGTGTATCGCACAAAACGGAAACAATTTGCTTAAACAATCCACGGGCCGGCTGGATAATTGGAATCTAGCGTCGCGAAAAGCAATTTATTGCATCGGCCGTGGCAAACATGGAGCGAGAGTGAGCGAAAGAAGAGAGAGAGAGAGAGAGACGAGAAAGAGAGAAATTAAATGAAGCCGGGAAGGAGCGATAAACAGAAAGAAAGAAAGGGCCCCGGAGTTTTAATTTACAATGGACTCGCGGAGAGAGGAAGAGTGAGATGAAAAGAGCGCGTGGCAGCGGGCCAGTCGTCGTCGCGCTCTGCATTATATATTGCGACGCCTAAATTACTTAGAGTGAAAACCCGCTGGAATGGGAGGTAAAAGAGAGTAGAACCGGCGCCCTGTCCAGGACGTTGTTTATCGCGCTTTGTGAGCGAATTGTATTTATATCGCAGTGAGAGAGGCTTCAATGCCCTATGGCAGTATTAACCTAGTGCTGCCGCGGCGCACCGTTGAATAAGTCGCGCGCTGCTGCGACGCGGAGATAATGGCCGCGTTAGTTTTTTTTGTTAACGGTGAAAGGATTTTTTTGGGGGTTGATATTGTTAGAAGCGAAAATGTGAATTTAATTTTTGTAAATCAGGAGTGATAGGGTCAAGGATTGTCGAGTATTATTATTATATACTCGAATTAAGAATGAAACATGAAAAATTCCGTTGATGCAAAATGTAATAATCGTGAATGTAAATGGACGGGTGTTTTTTTTTATGTAAAAAAACTCATGGTAAATGGAACATTTGAATTTATTAAAAATAATGAAATTGTCAACAATTTTTGTCATACCGTCAGAAAGTAACGAAATGTATACCGGAAAATAGTGTTGACACTTTTCCAATATTGTCGCGGAATGCGCGCATACAAAAATGTTCATAAACAGAATAGCGTGTAACGTGGTAGCGCCTGTAAATTTGTTTCGTTGTTATTGCTGAAAAATACTGATGATACTAATATCGCCCATATATGTACGATAAATATTTAAAGTAAATTTTACGAAATGGCACAGTTAAATATCGGAATATCGGAGTTATTCGCAAGTAAAACGACCAGACATTGGAAAAACGATACATTGACTCTCAACGGACTGTCGTTTGCTTTCTGCCAATTCGTGTGCCTTCGAAATATTTTAATTTTAAAAAAAATACTCTTTTCATCGCGATCAAACTTGACGTTTCTTTTTTAATCGCAGAACTGCATACATCTAAAAAACAAGATTTTAATTATTTAAAAGTTGTTTCTTTTTTTGTTATCTACAATCAAGGCTTGTTATTAAAGATTATTTTTAAAGCAACAGGAACGAGGCGCTATCAAGTTCAGTTTCACAGCACTTTTATCATTTTTCCACGGCTGACATTATCTTTTATGTCGAACATTATTTCGCTAGTTTATTTGTCGTGTGAAATTCATTCATTTTGACACCAGAAAAGCTTTTAGCGATTTTATTTTCAGATGCCGTTTTCATAGCTTGTTTTAGGAGATATATGAAATGCAGTATTGACGTACGAGACTTTAAAGGCAAAGTAAAAATTATTATTACTTTCAACTATTTTCACTATATTTTTCATACTCAATGCAGCCGTATAGATTAAATTAGACAAGAAACCATATTGTAAACAAAAACAAATACAACGTCATGTAAATGCATCGTGATAAATTTGTATCAAACTGCTTAATTAGGCACGACCACTGCTCGGGAGAGCCTTATAATTTTACTAGAGCGAAAATTGTCTGACTTCGAAAACTAACAATTTAATACAAGAAAAGTCTTTTCTGGCCAAAATGAGTCCGTTTTAAGCGTTTTCTGTGATGTATGTATGTCTGTACGCCCGTATGTACTTCTCTATATCGATTATAAAGAATCGAAATTACGTAATATTAAATAAATATATAAAGTAATATTATATTTACAAAAAAAAAATTAATTAATTAATAGGAGCCCCGGAGGTGCTAAAATGTGTTTTTTTATGTATATTTTGGACGTATAAAGTTGTTTTTTATATAGATTTGAAAAAGTAATTATATCTGACTAATTATACTAAATTCTATTTTTTAGACTTTAACCCAGGCTTGCCCCCTTAATACTGTATAATGTACCTTTGTTTTTTTTTTATTATTAATCAGAAGTGTTGAAGTTTTCATTTCGCCTACCCTAGTTAATGACTTAACACACCTAAAACAGTAGTTTTCCGTATACTATTAAAAAATATTTCATGCAAAATCAATTCCTAAAGAGCTAGGCCTGTAACTAACGTTTTTTTATTATGATAAAAATTATGAAAATAAAATATTATAAATTTTACAATAGCAAAATGTAAGATTCTCCTGAGT
>UXGD01006994.1:0-11643 GCA_900474315.1 Torymus auratus | reverse complement strand
TCCGCAAACTTGCTAAAACATTTCATGAAATTTTTGTGTTCTCTATTCAGTCCATGGACAAAATATTTCAAAAAAGATTCTATCTTTAATAGCATCATAAAAAAATAATAAAAGTCACAGTAAATAATAAACTTCCGTATGTATTATATTTTACAAATACAGAATATAAAGCAACATGAACAGATAATAAAACATGAAAGATTGTTAAAAATTGAAAATTAACGAAGAAATCAATTTTTATTGCAGAATATACACCAAAAGATACACATAAATAATAATAATGACTGTCTTATTAAATTAAATAATAATTAGTATTAAGGAGCAGAGGTTTTTGATACCAAAACATTATGTTTAATATCAACTGTTTTGTTGATTATAAAGATATCTAATATCTATATCTAATACATAAAATAACAGTATATGTTATAAATGTTATAAATATGCCATTACCTAAAATGCCTTACTTTTATATTATTTTCGTCGTTGATAGATCTCTGTTCTTGGATAATCAAGTTATTATTAATATACGCATATCTTCCCCTATTGTAATGATCCAAGCTATTTATATTGTCTAAAACTACTATACATATTCGAGGTGATACTATCGAGGTGATACTAAAATGCGAAGAGGTGTAATCTAAGCACGGAAAACATTCACAATTTAGGCCCTAGACACATATGCGTTAGCTCGCGTTTGGCTGCAGTCAGCCGCGATCGGCCGTGATAAGAGCGCACGCGTTCGCTTCTCCCACACAGCACCGCAATATTTCTGCGATATTGCTAGAGCATTTCAACATTGCCTCAATATTGTAGTAAATATTGTCACAATGCATCATAAGTATTGAGAGAATATTTTATGTCCGCTTTTTTGCCATTACAGCAATATTGCACAAAATATTGTGGTAATATGGCTGCAACATGGACTAAATATTAGTAAAAAATACTAGGCTATATTACATCAATATTGCAGAAGTATATTTTTGCAATGTTTCCCAGTATTTTTTTTCCAATACTGGACCATTAGTATATCTTGCCACAATATTTCCAAAATAATCTCGCAATATTAATTCAATATTTTTATATATTATTGTATATTCTTATAATAATTCTGAAATATTGTGGAAAATTGGCGTACAATCGAAAACTTAATAATATTGCAGAACTTTCCAGCAATATTGCATCTGCATCAAGAATTTCTCATCGAAATTGTAGCAACTTTTTCAATTATTGTCACAATATTTCGAAATATTGCTATGTTGTTGCAGTAATATTGCTGAAGGAACCGCCGTATTTCATGGAAAATGCCATAACATTGCTCAAACATTATAAAAATATTGCAGAAACTTCACACCAATATTGCGTCTGCATCACGAATTACAAATCAAAATTGTAGCAACATTTACAATTATTGTCAGAACCTTTCTAAATATTGCTATAATATTGCTGAATGTAATAATAATATTTCAGATGCCTTGCAATAATATTGTTGAAATATTAATATAATGTTGTATAACCCTCTCCAGAATATTGTGAAATATTCTAACGATATTGCAATAATATATCTAATAAGTGCTACGATATTTTAGCAATATTATAGCAAAGTTGATTAAATATTTGTGAAACAATGAATCAATGTTGCTACAGTATAGTCAAATATTCCTTTAATATTGTTTTAATATTTCAGTAATAAAACTAAAGGGTGCTACAATATTGTAGAAATATTGTAGCTAAATTGAATCAATATTTGTAAAATATTGTATCAATGCTGCTGCACTGTTCTGAAACATTGTTTCAATATTGCCATAATATGACTGAGGGGTGCTACAATATTTTAGAAGTATTCTAGCTCAATTGACTAAATATTGTGTCAACGTTGCTGCAGTCCTGTGACTTATTGATTTAATATTGCAGCACTATGACGAAAGACTGCTACAATATTTTAGAAATATTGTAGCACAATTGATTAAATATTTGTTAAATATTGTATTAATGCTGCTGCAGTGTTGTTAAATATTTTTACAATATTGCAGTAATATTACTGAGAGGTGCTACAATATTTTAGAAATATTGTAGCTCAATTGTCTTAATATTTGTTAAAGATTGTATTAATGCTGCTGCAGTATTGTCAAATATTGTTATAATATTGCAGTAATATGACTGGGAGGTGCTACAATATTTTAGAAATATTGTATCTCAATTGACTTAATATTTGTTAAAGATTTTTTCAATGCTGCTGCAGTGTTGTGAAATATTGTTTTAATATTGCAGTAATATAACTGAAGGGTGATACAATATTGTAGAAATATCGTAGCTAAATTGAATAAATATTTGTAAAATATTGTATCAATGCTGCTGCAGTGTTCTGAAATATTGTTTTAATTTTGCAGTATTAAACTGAAGGATGCTACAATATTGTAGAAATATTATAGCTTGATTGACTCAATATTGTAGAAATATTATAGCTCGATTGACTAAATATTGTATCAATGTTGCTGCAGTGTTGTGACAAACTGTTTTCATATTGCAGTAATATGACTGAAGAGTGCTACAATATTTTAGAAATATTGTATCAATGCTGCTGCAGTGTTGTCAAATATTGTTTTAATATTGCTATAATATGACTGAGGGGTGTCAACAATATTGTTATAATATTTCGCAATATTATAACAATGGAGAACATAAATATTGCTTCAATTTTGATAAGCGTTTCTGGTATAAACGCAATATTCTAGCAACTTTCTCGCAATATCGCACAAATAGTGCATATTCTACTTGTACAATATTGCATAAACATTGTTAGAATATTGCATTTACAGCAGAAATGCTTATCAAAATTCAACAATATATTCTCCATTATTACGATATTACGAAATATTATAACAATATTATTGAACTCCTCAGTCATATTAGTGCAAAATTAAAACAATATTTTACAATTTTATAGCTAGATTTATACAACATTTTACCAATATTTTGACAATTAGGAGCATATTTATATTTTTTTTATTACAAAATGTTATAATAGATTTTCATTAAAATAATTGTACGGGATTCGTAATTAATATCTACATAAATATTGTTTATTTATTTAATCATAAAACAGAGTAGTAATGGTAACTTTAATAAATATCGTTATACCCTTAAAGGGTTATCAAATAAAAAAATTACTTAAAGTAAAAAAAACAGGCTTCTTAAGAATTATTTATTCATTCTCTTCCAAATCTGTTTCGTTGTTTTCTTCATCATCTACTTGTTGGTCGTTATTTGTTGCTTTGTTCGTTTGTTCTTTGTTCTTATTGGTCACTTTTTCCACTTGTTCTTTGCCTTACTTGTCGCTTTCTGTTTGTCCTTATTTAGCGTGTTTTCTGTGCTACTCTTTTGAACAGGGGGGTCTGCTTTCTTAAGCCTGGAAAAAATTGATATAATACTTGATTAAATATTACTAAAAACCTTAAAATTAGTTAATTAAAACTAATTTAGCGGTGCAGGATATAGAGCTAATAACAAAATCTTATAGAAAATACTATTAAAATCGTCTACATATTTCGGAGTTATCGTTTCGAAATAGTATATTACGATACAAGTGTGCAAAGAAGGTGAAGAAAAAAGGGATCGCTTGCATGCACGGGTATTGTATTCTTTTTGGTTGATAAGTAGTCATTTTTTGCCACACCCTTTGCGAAAGTGCCACATTCCCTCCCTGCTCCGAAACGGAAATGTGGTGTTTTCGGCCCGGGTATGGCGAAAAATAGTATACGCACCTCGGGAATAAAATTGGCCAGCCCACAGCTTGTGTTTGCCACCCTCGCCTACGAGCTATGGACTGTCCAAGTTTTTTCCTCCCTAGGTGCGTAATATACTATTTCTCTAATTTTAAAAGAAACGGTATTGTACAGAAAATACTAATAAAATCAATTGAATAGTATATGACGCACTTAGGGAGGAAAAAACTTCGACAGTCCATATCTCGTGTAAATTGTCACCCGAGCCGAAGGCGAGGGTAACAAACTCGAGATGTGGGCTGGCCAATTTTACTTCCGTGGAGCGTATCTTATTTTTGCTATACCTGGGTCGAAAATACCACACTCGCGTTTTTGGGACGGGGAGCGACAGTGGCACTTTCGGGCAGGGTATGGTGAAAAAGTGTTTTTAGTATTTACAATTACTACCAAGTACACTTACTCTTTTCTGCCTTCTCTGACCGACGCTTGAGCTAGCCAAGATCCAATTTTTGTTTCTATTTCGTATTCGGTTGCAAACTCAAACATCATACGTACTGCACCTACAAAACAAATAAGAATGATCTGTAATAATGTGAAACAATTTAAGATTTTAACACGATATTTTTTATCAGATGAATACTTACCAATAATAGCTGAATACAGGCGTTCCAATAGTTTAAACGATCGCTTTTTTTGACGCCCCTGCAAGCTGTAGTTGGTTCCGAGATAATCGGTCATTATTTTATACATAATGTTACTAGTCAGATCATTGAAATTTTTGCCTCCCCTTTTTGATAAAGCTTCCACCTACAAATATTTTTTATAAAAACAAATTTACATATAAAATAATCAATTTCTTAAGATAATAAAGAAGGCAGCGGAAATTACCGTTTTCGTATAGAAGCTTTCATCTTTTAACTCTTCGTTAAAATCTTCTAATTCTTTAACAGTTTGAAACTGTTTTAACGTTAATTTAACGTTAGAACCAGTCTTAGTTGCATCCTGTCGTTGATCAGCTGCATCGACTTTTTTCCTAACCCTTCCATCATAGTTTTTAACTCTTTCACTTCAAACAGTATTCTTTTATTTTTTTGTAAATTTTCTTCGTCTATGGCTGTGAAAAATGGTTTTAAAAGAGAGGTTAATTTTATTTAGTTCATTTTAATTTAATTATCTAGTTATAAGGTAAAATGGCCAATACTGGGACACTTACGGAAACCTAATGTATATAAATGAGGTTTACAAACATTTATTGTTATTTTCTTTATAAAATAACTATTGCAATAGATAGTTAATATATCGCTTAATTGATTTAACAAAGAATTGAGCATTACTAACGTCGTATATAAATAAAAAAAAAAAAAATTCTAAATTCATAATTAGCCCTAAAGTGGGACAAAGAAAAGTCCAATACTGGGACAATGTTAATTTTATGGGTAATCGAAATTCACCTGAAAGCGGGAAAAACTGCCAATAGTGGGAAAATTTGTGATTCTATTACGTACACTGTTTCCAAAGGGCACTGGTTATTAATTTTTCTTCTAAATTCTTAACTTCTTAAATCAAAATAAATCGTGTAATTGAATAAATTAGAACTTAATCATTTAAGAATTTTTACTTTTGTGATTTGAATTCATCTATATCAAATTATTAGTAGTATTTGTTACTATCCCGGTATAGGGCACAATTTTCGTTGTCCTAGTAATGCCTACTTTACCTTAAATACGTAAGAAAATAAAACCACTCTTAAACTTGAAAAAAAAATGTTTATTTTCAAAGTGACTAAATAATTTTGAAAACTAACAACTTTTTTACTGAATACAAGATGTTTTTACCGAATAAATAAAAATTCTAATTCGTAAAAAAGTTGAAAACTATCGTGTTCCTTTCTTAAAAGAATGATGTATCATCGATTTATTCGAGCCGTGATTGGCTGTGCATTGGCGTTTATGGTTGGTGGTTAAAGGCGTCATTGTAGCGATTCACATAATTCAAATTAGTTTTAAACGTAAATGTAAGAAATACAATAATATAAGATATTTGATATTTGAAAATACAATAAAGATAGGTACTTTGGTTTTTTATTTGATGGTGTTATTTCAAAAGATTAAAAAGTGAATTACATGAAATCCATTATAGACATAAACTCTAAGTTTGATACCATAGTAAAATGTGCGTAAAACTTTTTCAGATTTAAAAAATTTCCTAACCAATCAATAAACATCATTCTCTAAATTAACATTGTACTTGCATATTATGTATTGTAATTTTTCCAATAATTGCATGTCATTTGTGTTCGTTTCTCTTAATGCCTGATTTCGACGAGAAGCGAATGTTAAAACATTTGTAGGAGGTTTTAATAATATCTGCTTATCATTACTGTTCTCATCGTTTTCTTCGCCATCGCTTGAAGAGTCAGTACGGTCCGGTCGGACATGACTTACAGTTACTTTTGATTTTTTAGTTTTAATACCTACATCATCCATATCATAATCATCTTGTATTAATCTTTTTCGGCTTGCCCTATTTTTCTTCAACTTCTCTTGGTCTAAATCAGAATCTATTAACGCTGTTTCCACTTTTTCTTTAGCGTCAGCATAATTTTCTACAAATCAAAATAGTTCAATTAAACATAGAGACCTGTGAGGGCGTGCGCCCGCTCTCGTAAAAGCAAAAAAAAATTTTTTAAATTAAAAAAAACTACGTACTTTCTTCACCAAAAATTTTCAGTACGGGAAGTTTAATCCAATTTTTTTTTGGATTTGTACAATTTTTAATAAAATCTGGGGCATCATCATCATTTGGAGGATAGCTGCATTCTTTTTTACTTTTGTCAATCCACTTGCTCGGTACCGCCAGTACTCCGTCCTCAAACTCAGCAATCGTAAACATTTTGCTCGAAATTTCTTTAACCAAAACGTAAAGTAATTTTACCTATAATTTCAAAAGTAAAGAATTATTACATCATTTTATTAATAAACTGTAAGTAAGGTATGTCGGGGTAATTCGGCCATTTTTCTAGTTCGCTATCTTTACTTATCCGAAAGTTTAAATAAACGATGTTTCCAGCTTCCAAATATGAAAAATATACGTTTTGTACAGTTTTTAATTGTTTAAAAATGACTACTACATTGTTATACAAGTTTCTATTATCAAATTTTAACGAGTCGGGCGTCTTATAAAGTAAAAAAACGAAGTGTTTCGTTTATAGTTGAAATATAAGCTAAAAAACCTAATTGACAGTGATACGGGCAGAAAGGTGAGACTTTCTCCTTGAAATTAGTATGAAAGTAATAGTAAAAATAATGTTTTTTTTTGTATTTTGTAGAAGCAAAATACTTTTGCCGCTATAATTCAGCTAATTCGGTCAATCTGTAAAGAAAATATGATCTAATAAATATGAAAAAGTGTGAAAAGTTCGTATTACTTTCACGAAGTCATTTATGTCTCTTTTTTCTGAGAAAAACTTTAAAAATATCATTAGCAATAATCAATTTCATTGATTAAAATTAATTTTTCGTTTAGCTTACGGAGACTCCCATATAAAAATTGAAAAATGAAAAAAATGAGTTTTGTATGTCGTACGATTACGGGAGACAAATTGACTTAATCGCTTTGAAATTTCTCCTAGAGATAGATTTTGGATAGCTCTCGGCTGAGTTCTTTGGGCTACATGATCAGTCCATAAATTTCTTAGATATTTAGGTTAAAAAATTTGTACCCTTTTTTCAAATCGTAATTTCTCGAAAACGGCTCTATGTATCTGAATCGGATGGGTAGCATTCGAAAGAGAATTTAAATACCTATATTTTCGAAAAAAAATTATTTTTATAGCTATCACGGTTCTTTTGTTATTAATAAAAACGTAAACATTGAAAAATGAAAATAATGAGTTTGGTATGTCTAACCATTGCGGGAGTAAAAATTGACTTAATCGCTTCCAAATTCCTCGTAGAGGTGGATTTTGGATAGTTTTCGATTGAGTTATTTGGGCAAAATGATTGGTCCATAAATTTCAGAGATTTTCTGTAGATTAGTGCAAAAGTGCGAAACAAGTAAATTTATAGATACCTTATTATTAAAATTTTTTAAGGATCAAAAAATGACGATATTTACAAAATGTTTATAAATGAAATACAAGATTTACTTTCTTAAAAACTTTATGTAATTTAATTTGAATATTCAAAGAAATATACTGTTAAATGTAGATTTTATTATATTTATAAAAATGTAATATATTTGTGAAATTTTATTAAGAAATATTATCTATTAATTACACAGAATATCAAAGTAAAATAATTTGGAGGTAATATTAATGTCGTAAAAGGGTTTTTATAGATCATGCGAAGTGCCAATATATTGGCAGCGGTTTTTTTAATGTGACGCACTCTCATTCAGATCCACACAATTATATCATTATTACTCATCATGCAGGTACTATTAATAATTTTTATTTATATGCAAAATGTATGTAAAATTGGTAATACGACAAAACAATCATTCATTGGTATTTTACATAATTTTCTACAAATTTTATCGCAAGACCAACTATTCATTTTTTTAGTGTCTTTAACAATACTTACATTTAATAAAGAAGAATTGAATGGAAAATGATATAAATCACGTACAGGTTTTAATATTTATCCTACGACACAAAACTTGCCATTTTCTAATTCTACAAAATTATAAGCTTTTATAATGGTACCAGATTTCAAAAGTATACAATCGTCTTTGTTATCGTCGCATTTAAAATATAAAGAATCTTTCCTATATTCTCGATACTGATTTTTATAATCAGAATCATTTATTAATGGTCCACTATGGTGCTTTTTAGAAAAACCATTTTTCAGAGGTACTTTTTGACGGGTGATTTTGTGATCATATTCTGTTAATCTTCGCATAAGCTGTTGAAGTGGTTTTTCTCCTTTCCGTATCAATCGTTTCAAAGCACAAATAAAATTTTCAAACTGGAACGCGCTGAATTTATCCAAGTGCCCAAACTCCTTCACATCAGCAGCTAAATGATTGAGGTTGTGTACATTAAATGAAACGTATTTCGCGCCATAGTACTTTTCGAATTTGCTAACGAAATCTTCTAAAAGTTGAGCAGCACAAGAAATATTGTCTTCAATTTTAACACCTTCAGGATCAGCTAAGAGGCGTATAGCAAAATGAAGCATTAAAAAGTGTTCATATAACTTTTTGGAAAGAATATCTTTCAAAATAACAGGGCCATAGTATATTAGGAAATTTCTAAATTCTGTGGCTTTCCAAATTTTTAAGAACTTTAACGTTTTTGGTTTTCTTGGAAAATCAGATGGTAAATATTTTCGCATTTCTAGTAATTTTTCAGAAATTATATTAATTTGTGTCATGGATAATCTGAATTTCAAAGGTCCCTTTACCCACAATAGTAGCAGCCTCCGGGTCACCCCTAAGCACACTAAATGCATATAATCTAATGGAACATTACTAACTAACCCAAGGCCTTTGATATTTCTTAAAATAGATTCTTCTTTCTGGTAATCACCATTTTGGCTGTATTCGAAATTGTAAAACTTATCATCAGTTCTTAAGTTTGGTTTGGGTTGTTCATTTGGAAAACACATAGTACGTTCAATACTTTGTCCCTCAATTTCGCATTTTGAACAACTATTATATCCACTATGGTATTTTGTATTTAATAAAAAAGATTTTGCAGGTGAGTCGCAAATAATTCCTTTTATTTTAATTTTATACTTTGTTCGATTGTGAACCAAACCATTCTCTACTAATTCAATTGCTTCATTTACAAAGAATTTGAAAAATTCATTAGAGTCTTTAGGCTTTTGTTCTCCGATGAATATGCCTATAACTTGTACATTTGGCATGATTGTGGATGAACACAAAATTGGCCACAATGATAAACTACTGGATTTCCCGAGAGGAGCTCCATCAGTTGAAATCAATAGATTAATTTCATCACCTTTTAAAGCCAAAAGTTTTACTAAGTCATCAATAATGCGTAAAATTGCATCTTTTAATCCCAAATGACAGTATTGGCCATTTTCTATTTCTATAATATGAGTAGTTTTTGGCGTCGACAGTAACTTTCTTGAATGATCAAAATGTAAATTGGTAAATTGTTTTAATATATTTAACAAATTTTGTATAGCATTGTGTGGGATTTGAAAAGTTATGGACCATATTCTAATACTTTCTTGAAAAGGAAAATCATCTTTAATAACGTCATGGAGAATTTCTTCTTCATCTCTATCTGATTCTGAACTAGAATATTCGCTGTCGCTATAACGATAGATAAATTGATCCTCTAAAATATCCGATTCACTACATATAGAACCAATGTCATCTTCAGTATAATTTAACAAACATAAATCAGAATTTTCGTCGTCAATATGACAAGTGTCAACAACTGTATTATTTTCAAAATTATTATCATCGTAATTAAAATGTAACTCATCAATACGGTTTTCACTAGTATTTGGCAATGATAGTGATTCCGCATCTCTTTTCAAAAGAATCTGTTCTTTTATACAAGACAATGTTTCTTTAGTTTCTCTGTGTACTAATCGCCGTTTATGTCTTTCAGAATATTGAATCTGATTTTTTTTAGACATAATAATACATTCGCTAATGCATATGCTCCCAGATTGATAACTTTTCAAGTGAAGCGCTGATTCCTAAAATTATTAAAACTAGAGTTAAGCGGATGTACAATACAGGAATAACTGTTTTAGAACGGTAATTAATATGTCCACTATTAATCTATAGTTAATTATATTCCACAAAAAATTTCAAGTGGGAATTTCAAAATTTGTAAGTATGACATTTAAGCGATATTTTCGGATGAACTATTACTTAAATAAACTAAGTAATCGAGATTAAAATCATGCGAGAAGAAGAGTTATGAAGCCAGAAAAGGAGTTAGAAATGTACCAGCGTGAAAAAAGGGGAAGAGCTTAGAAAAGAAAGTGGAAGAATTGGAGAAAAATACAAAATACACTTCCAAATACTATTTTGACGGCTGAGCGGAACCACGTTTTATCTCACCGGACGGTTGAAGAACGACCCATCTCGCCGCGCGGACGAAGAACGTCGTATCTCGGCGTTTTTACGGCCAGTACGTGGCCAATATATACGGCGAGTTACGACGTTCTCCGTCCGCACGGCAAGATGGGTCGTTCTTCAACTGCCGGTGAGATAAGACGTTCTTTATCCGCGCGTTGAGATGGGTCGTTCTTCAACCGCCCGGTGAAATAGAACGTTGTTCCGCTCAGCCGTCGATTTGTTTTGTAGTTAATTTGGATGAAAGATAAAAAAGATTCTCTTTACTTCTTATCAGCTTATTTCTATTACTTCTATCAGCTTGATTCTATTATTAAAAAAAACAGTGCAAACCAAGGGAAAAAAAGCCAAAAAAACTTTTAAAAAACGATAAAGCTTTCACTGACAGTAAAAAAAACGATGCTAAAGAAAGAAAAATGACCAAAAACATAAAATACATTTCAGAACTGTTCCATCAAATAAAAAAAGTTTTCTTCTCAAGCCTAAAACTAGAAACTCTGGATTTGCCCACATATATTTAGGAGTATATTTTGATTATACTAAGAAATGGGAAAAATATTGATTACATAATCAATAAAGCTAAATATTCAGCACTCGTCTCTGCCTCGACCTCTCCTTGTTGCACAATGTACTACATCGGCATTATTGACTCCAAGATCACCATCAGATGGCACTGCTTCAAGTTTTCATGTAGCGATTCTTGTTCGCGCGCGTACGCGTTCATACACAGAAGAAAACAAACATGTCTTCTAACGGACGACGGGACGAGCCTATGTCATAAAGTTTTTCAAACTTTTCTAAGATATTAGACTTTTATGAGATATGCTAAACATTTGCCACAAATACTCGTGTAAAT
>UXGD01006992.1:0-11644 GCA_900474315.1 Torymus auratus | reverse complement strand
TAATAATTTATCGAAATAATAAATTCATAACTCAATAAACTTCGGTAGTTGCTGACGACCATCTACTAACGAGATGTTCGAGTGATAACGATTGGCGAGGCAGTAAGCGACGCATCGCTATAGCCCCTCGAGCCGGCTTACTTAGGTACGTGAGGCCACAGGGAAGGGCTCCGCCGCATAGCGGCAGGGCGCGAACTAGACTCTGGCCGGCGGCACATATATGGCGGGAAAAATCAAATTTAAAATTTCACATTTATTTATACTTGTGCAAAAATTTACGTGCACACTCGTGTTTTGCCCTTTTGCAAGTAATCTCTAAACAACATCCAGACTATCGTTTATAGAAATAAATTTACGATTCAAAGCTGACAGGTGTCAGCAACGAAAGTTTTGTTGCATATGACGTTATTAACGATTCGTAGTGATTTTAATGATTCAATATCAAATCGACTAAAAATTTATGTAACTGCTATATTAGCTATAAAATACTGATTTCTTTATCAAACTTGACTAAGGTTTCTTTATATAAACCAGTCAAGCGTGGAATATACCATGTACTTCTAGTCTAATATTACAGGTCTCTATATGGGTCCAGAAATATTTCAAAATAATAAAACTAAAACCAGCTATCTTAAATAATTAATTATTTGCTCCTCACCGAACAAATTATTTTAGGCAAGCACGAACGGAAACTCAAGAATATAATATGGACTACGTTACAGAAATATTTTTTCCTATTTAAATTTTAAATCACTTGCATTAATAAATTATACTAATTCTTGTTCTATGTATTGTTGAAATATTTACTTCTTGATTAATCTTGAAATTTCGAATGTTTCTTTGTACTTGATTATATGTGGTGATTCAAAAATTGTTTTCTTTGCTAATTAATTTTGTAAATAACAAATCTATTATTTCCATCATGATATATGATATCACGTTTAAATCATTTAAAAAGTTTAATAAAAATACTCTACCCTTGAATCTCTTAATAGTATCTGTAAAACAGAGGGAGACGTGTTAGTCGAGGAGTAAGTCGGCCGATCCATTAATTTCAGAAATTAAAAGAAAATTAATTACTGACATTGTAACTTGAGTTTGATTGATGGACGATGAAAAAACAAAACGCCACCAGAGGAATATCTTACGCCAGGGGTGCGTGAATAATAAAAGTGAATAATCACAAAAAAGAGCAAAAACTGCACCAGACATACCTTAAATAATCATTTATTCTATAACAAACGAAAATCCACTTGCTCTTCCATTGATAATAAATAGACTAAATCATTTAGTTACAACTACCATACCAAACCCCTGGCCCTTATACCCTCGCTTCCCTATCACCTATAAAAGGCGCATCCCCTTAAAGTCTAATCAGAAACCACTATACCCCCGTCGAGCCAATGAAAACGTCACCCTAATCCCAAGCAATCGATGATCTCGAGCGTCCCGCGCGATGGCAGCCGCCGTCTGCGAGTGACTGTCTCCCATGGAATTACCGAACCCCTCCTGCAAGACGGACGTGTGCATAATATATAGGACTCTCTCTCCCTCTCTCTCTCACTCTCCGATCGAGTCCATCTAATCTCGGGCCCGGGGAATCCCCCGCGCGATGTAAATTGAGAGGTTTCCGCCGAGAATAAGATCCGAGAGTTCCGACGCGGTGCCGGAGAAAATTAGGATCGATTCGGGAATCGGGCGCTCCTCGCACATCCATCTTGCACCGAGAGAGGAGCTCTCCCCGGGAGAGACGTAGCGATTGATTCCTCGCGCTTTACTTTCGAGGTTTTTTTTTGGCAAAGGAGTTGGGAGTTTCGTGGAGTCTAATTAAAATTAAGAGTAATGCATTGGCTCTTGGCGCTGGAGAGACAATGATCACTGCTGTGGGATTGCCGAGATAATGGGTTTAAATAGACTATTACGTAGGATATAAATTATACCTCTTTTTCATTCATTATTTTTGAAAAAGAAAAATATTTTTATCGTGTATCAATACCTATAGGTATTGAATACAAAAAGAAAAATGATCAACAGAATGATGACAAATTCCTATTTCCGCGCTTAGTTTAATATTTTGTTAAAGTTTTTATCATATTTTTGAAACTATGCTAAGATATTTTTATTTTCATGATCAGTTCTATATTGAAAATTGCAAGATCTCCCACTTATACCGTTATATGTATTAATAAGGTTTAATAAGCAGATACCTATATAATTTTTTAACATCAAAAAAGATCCTGCGTACAATATTCCCTTTTAATATAACTGGTTAGTATCGTTTACTATTCGCTTATTAATCCCAAACAATATATACATAAGCCTTATAATGAAAACAACAATCTTCCTCTCAAAGAAGCACAAAGGCATCAAACAAAATTGATACATCTCCAATAATTCCTTGAAAGGCAAGCGCGGCAAGCAGCGCAGTCTCGCCCTTTGAAATCCGTAAATCAAGAAAATTCCTCGATTGATTACTTTTTCATGCCCCGGCGTTTTATATCGCCTGAGGGGGGGAGGGCAAACGAACAACGCGTGCGTGGCGCAGAAATTAAGGGAGCGCCGGGGCGCAGCCGGCAGCCGGAAAAAGCTCGGAGAACAAGAGGCGGCTGAACAAAAAGAATCAGAATGCAATTGGCGTGAGCTTAGAGAGAAAGCGAGAGAGGAGGGAAGAGCTCCCTCCGGTTAAACGCCGCTGTGTGCCTTGGAAAAGGCTGTACACCAAACGCGTGTGGGAGAGAGGGAAAGATACTGGGTGGAGAGAAGAGAGGAAGAAAGGGAAGAGCGGGTGGGCGAGAGAAAGGAAGGCGAGATTTTTATGATTAATGATGGAGAAGAGAAGGATTTAGGTTTATCGGAAGGTAGAGTGTAAAAATTTGTTTTTTTACATTTAGTTGAACTTAGATTGTGTGTTCTTCAAATTATTTATAATATATTATTTGAGAATTTTAAAATATCTTGTATAAGCTTTTCGAGGGGTTTAATATGATTTTCGCACTGGCCGATATTTTACTCGTATACTCGTATACATATTATTAAAGTTTCAAAATATTGTATAAAAAGCCTTTCAAGTTAAAACTGTTATAAAACTAATGTACTATTACTACTTTTACAGTACTGAAAATAATATAATTAAAAATTGACAACTCGGGCAAAGCATTGACCCCCTTTGAGCGAAAGACACGTGTAGGAGGAAGTCAGACATGTGGTAGCTGCCAAGCAAACATCCGTTCTCTATTCCAATCTCAATACGCTATGTATCGCTTGTTTAAAGATAATAAAAACACCAAGATATTTTATTTGTATTAGTGAAATATTATCTATATTAGTGTTCCGCTAGAATTCCTCATGTAAAAATCTTCACATTTGATTTTCTCCATTGAGCAATATTGAGACATCGTAGTTGAGTTGATAAGGTGTGAATATGTAATAATTTTGAAAAAGATGATAGTTTTAAAAAAGATTAGTGGTTTGATATACTTATTGCAGAATCCGAACTTTTCTTGGTAAATGTTGAGTCAAACAATAGTCAAAACTCATACAAGTAGGAGCATGTACCTGTATATTACTTACGCACAAAGATAAACGCCTTTATATTGACTGTTATAACATTGTTTATATATATATAAGCGGTAAGCGCAAAAAAATTTTGTTGTGTGTTATCTCATTAGTCATCGCTATCCCAGCGCAAATCCCTTGAATCTCACCAATACATCTAGATAGATATTTTATTCCCTTTATCACCTCAAATAAAAATTGAGCAAAAGAAAAATGGATGTTTTTTTGAGAAACATTCACTTCTTTAAAAAGTGCATTTTTCAGTCAAAACTGCACAACTATTTTTTTTATAATAACATAAAGAATGTGAAAGAGAGCTCAAAACTGAGTGAAATTATGTGTTACACGCTTAAAAGCGTAAGAAACTGGTAAAACAGTAGTAGTTTGAAAATTACATTAAAAAATTTTTTTCTAAGTAAGCATTTTCTCACAAATTTTCGGCGTCGCTGAACGCATGAAATTTTGATGAAATAAAAAAATAAAAAAATGCGTGTCAAATAATTTTTAGAGTAGAACATAAATATTTTTATTTCAACATGATAGGTGACATATAGGTACACGCGGACCGCCTGATTCGTTGATACAATTGAGCAGATTCCATACAGCCTACCTACACCCGCTTAGCAATAAAGAAATTCTTCGATAAATCAATAAGACTCGCCACTTCGACGCCCTCGAAAACCAGCCATCAAAGGCCAACCTCCTCAATTAGGAAAAATTAAAGGAAACCCGCGCGGCATTGTTCCCCTGTGACAGCGAGTAAACGGGGAAGAAAACAGAGGCAGCGTCGGAAACGCAGAGGTGTCGGGACGATCGGAGAAGCGGTTGCGCCGCCCATCCACCCTCTCTCATCCTTGCCATTCTTCTTCGCCGCCTCCCGCAGCCTCACTCACTCCCTCTCTCTCTCCGACTGCTATCCTTCCGCCTTGGCTGCCGGTAATCGATCAATTGAAAATCGCTCGAACGACAATCGATTTCGAATCAATTGGAGAGACGCGCACCAGTCCGCTGTAAAACTAACTGGATACGTATTCTTCTCTCTCCCCCTCTTTCGCGTCGGAAGCTCTTTTCCCTTGTTTCCCACCCTCGCTCGCTCGCTCTTCTTTTGTTTTCCGTCGGGCGCACACTGAATTTTGGCCACAGTTCATTCGATCCTCTTTTATTTAATTTGGAAGGGGAAACTGCCGCGTGTTTCTTAATCTTTGGTGGTTGCTTTTCCGCGGGGCGAGGGAACATTTTTTTCCGAGTAGCGAGTATGCCCGAGGACGTTTGAGCCTAGTTTCTCGGGATGTTTTTGCTGATTGGGTAATCAGCCCCAGGGTGAATCGGCGTTCGATTGTTGAGGAGAATTGGGAGGAGTTTGTTATTAATAATTAGTTTATGTTATGATAATTTCTTAGAAATTAATAATTTTGTACATATTCGGCGAGATTTCATGCCCTTAGAAACTGAGTGTAGTTTTACATGAACTCCATTTCAATTTTAAAAAGAGAGTTAATTGATGAAAAGATGTTAACAATATTAATAATATAAAATTTTGTTTATAAATCTTTCGCTCTAAAACAACAAATTTACATAATTATTCAAGTTTCATTGCAACGAACAAATAATACTCAGCTTAATTAATAATACAAATCTGTATATTAACAAAGACGGGATCAAATATTGAACGTTTCCTATAATTAATAAATTAAGTAGTCCTTTACTCGTCGTGATTAATGTTTGCTAAAATTATCAAAACGACATCCGCTCTGTTATTCTAGGAAATTGAAAACAGTCTGTTTACCATTTATTAATAATTTGGCATAACTCAATAAAGAATAATCATCTCATTTCATTACAGTATCCATTAATACAAATAATACTCTCGATCGAAATAAAAATGACGCGACACCCTGTGCACGCGCGCCAGCTGCATCGGCTGTCCAATATAATTTTATCCGCGGCACAAACATTGCATTACCTATAAACGCAATTAATATCCAAAGTATATATTTGCGCAAAAATACATACACGCGCGTGGCGGATACGCCGAAATTATTTGCGTGCGGCCAACAATAGACAGAGAGCGTAAAAACGCATCCGCGCGCGTTTAAAAATCGAGCCGGAATAAACTATAACTATAAACTCTGTCTACGAAGTGAAATTGACATTTAAATATGTAGGTATATCCTGGACTAGCACGCCAGTTTGTCGAAAAGCGAGCAATCGAACGCTGGGGATTCGTAATTTGCAGGTGACGTGTTTAAAAATCGAGCCGGAACAAAAAGGCGTAGAGAGCTGCGAGCGAGCGCCAGGCGCCGGATAATTTAAATCGAATGAATCGAGGCGGACGCGATCGCCGGAGGCTCAAAGTACGCGAGGATACACGAGGAATATAATATTTTTTAAAAATTAACGTTTAATGTATTTGGCGCGTATTTAACGCGGCGTTTTCCGATAAGAATTAGCGCTCGTTTGGCGTAAATACTCCGGGGGGGTTGTATAATTTTATAGAACGCCGGGTTATAATCGAGCTTTTAAATTAAACTTTTTTTAATTGATATTGGATTCGTAGAATTTTAAAGTTCTCGGCGTAGAATGCCTTGCCAAGTGCGCCGGAATTCCGGGCGATCATTTGTTTTCACGGTACTAATTATCTCTCGAATTTAAATATTTGTTTAAATTATTGAATACGATATTTGTGTTTTACTTGGTCTATTTGAATTAATATATAACAAAGATTTTAATATCATAAATCTCGATGTGAAAATTGTCATTATTATACAAGTTTATTTACAAGTTGAATTTTAGTAACGCAAAATCAATGTTTATATGAAGTTATATTTTCAAAAGTATATTGTGGTAAACTGCAATGATACCTAAATTATTTATATTTACCGCAATATTGTTAATATTATATGGGATTCTCATTCATCGTATTATCTAAAAATATATTGCTTTATAGATTAAATCTTATTTATAAATGAGACCTTCTTTATAAATCAAATTAATCTTCCTTCTAATTCCCAACACTTGCTCCAAACTAATCTTTTAGAAAACTGCTTTTTCTTCCGCTACGGCAATCATTTCACGATCCAGCTATTTAATTAAAATGTTTTTCTCCGGCACATCAAGCAAATTGTTTTGTTAACAGAAAACTCCAACTGCGCGCCAGAAGAAGCGCACTCTCCGCGATCGTTCCATTGCCTAATACGCAACGTACGGCATTATTACTTCACTCGCGAAAACAATATAACAAGCGACGCGTCTTCAAAAAAAGAGCCTACAGCGGAAGCGAACCTCCTACACTCGCGCCCAAGAAAAAGACTCGTTCGGTTCTCTCTCTCTCTCTCTCCTCTATCCATCCCACGCGTGTGAGTTTACAAGATGAAATTGAATTTCGCGAAATACGTGCTCCCGTCCGCCAGCTCGGAAAAATCATCCCCGGTTTAGAGGGGGCAAAAGAGAGTGAGAGAGGAAGAAAGAAAGGGATCGATGCACAGGCCGCGGCGCACGGAGTGGGGGAAAGTTAATGAAACGCGCGTCTGACGAATAGGCCAACTAATTGTATCTGAGAGGAATTAATAAAAACGCCGGGGCGCGCGAAGCCCGGCGATTCTCTCTCGATCATTTGTTTTATTCCTCGTCGTTCAGCCCGCCGAGCGCCTCGCGAGAGCCGCCCTCGTCTAGCTCTCGGGTCAGATGGTGTAACCCTTCCGACACCCGCTCTTTTTCGCGTTTCTTAGAGAGGGGTGCAGATGGATTCTTTTTTGTCGGAGACGGCTGGGGGCTTACCTCTTTCTAAAACAAGGCTCTAATTTGGGAATTGTTGATGAGTCGAAAGAAAAAACTTTGCATTGACAAAGAGATTTAGCCGAAAAATTTTGATGTACTTTGGCCGGTTAAGACGTAAAAAGTAAGGTTTATAAACAAGCGAAATACTTAGGTAATACAAAAATTTCGAATATCAAATTTTAGTAGCTAGTAGGACTGCACGAGAGCGAGGCAATACAATATTTCTGTAATTATTGCCTCGCTCTTGAAAATTCTTGAACATTTCTCTCTTGTCTTGGTCTCTTAAGTCAATATAAAAAGTATTGTTGTCTTGACTTGAAAGTCTTGATCATATTGGAGTTACGCAGACGTGCGACAAAAAGCGAGCCGATTGTTTAAAAAATTTGAGGTCCACGTAGAAGAGGAAGGCAAGCAGACGTAAAATAGTTAGTTTTTTAAATAATTGACTTGATCACTGTCGCACGTCTCTGTAACTTCTTTTTTTGCGAGGACCTGCAGCTCCGGATATTTGGGTTTCAGATATTTTTAAATGTCCTTAAATTTAAGAAACTTTCAAGTTAGAAATATCACTGAATTTTAAGAAAAATGTAACGGAATGTAATTTAATATGTAATAGAAGTTTAAGGGTTTTAAATTGAATTCGAATACGGATAACAGAAAACGAATAATTATACAAGTATATGACAGTTTTTAGAAAAATTGTAATATACATTTAAGTTACGCATGCAATTGATATTTAAAAATAATCGAAATGGAGATTAAGAATATAAGTGAAAATTAATAACAACGTAATTGAACATAATTTCAGATATGTAATCTAAATGAAATTTAGGTATGTAACTGAAATTTTATAACAATGTAAGAAAATGTAAGTACATTAGGTTTCATGCATAATAATGTTCTTAAATTTAAGAAACTTTCAAGATACAAATTTACTGAATTTTAAGAATGATGTAACTAAACGTAATTTAATATACAAATACACTCGGTTTAATACAAAAACAATAAAATTTCGGCACAAGTAGTAGTCTTATATACCCAAGTAAGCCAGCCGAACATCTCATTAGTGGATGGTCGTCAGCAACTACCGAAGTTTATAAAAATGTTAAGTTGTTTCAAGACAAGACAAGATTCTTGACATATTTAACACCACAATCTTGATATTGCATCGAAAACTGTATATAAATATTGTACCGATTATTGTCTTGAATATTGAGGGAAGACAATACAATATCAAGATTAATCTTGCTATATCGTGCAGCCCTAGTAGCTAGAAGTCAAATCCAGCCTACATAATTTTATGTCTTTTATAAATAAATATTTTCAATTCTATCCTAATGCTCTTATTTAAAATAAATAATTCAAAAAAATAGCTCCTAGTAATTAAATTACTTACACTTGCTCGTTAAATTTTTGAGTACGCATAGATGCTGCGATTCATAAATTATTTATACAAGACTTAAAATAAATCAATGACTGGAATAGAGCAATTATGAAAACCAATTCAAGATATTGTATTCTACATCTGAAAATGTTATACATTTTACAATTTAAAAAATTGAAATATTGTTACAATCAGACATAGTATATTTTACTATAAAATTGTTACTTCTTGCATAGCAAAGCCTAAATTATTTAATTACCACCTGTTTTCACATCACGTGTAAAATTACTCAGTCTCTCTTCAAATATAACAAGAATAAACGCGTCCCATTCTCGCAAAACTGCCAACATCATACTTACCATAGCATTCCACCCTCTCCTCCGGCATACCACGTCCTCGCGGCCTCTCTCGCAGTCTAGCCAAAAATAATGGCCGCGTGCACGCGCGCGCGCCCGCGTAAAACCAAAAATAATCGAGCGTCCGCTGGCCGCGCTTTAAATCACCCCCTATACCCCCACCCTCTCACTTCCCGCGTCCACTCATTATTTACCTTTAATTAGCGGCAATTAGCAAATAATTAATTACGAAACACGCATCCGCACGCGCGCAGGCGCGCTGGAATAATTATTTGAAAATCACGTGGAAATCGCGTTAACGGCTGCCGCCGCCGCCGCTACCACCGCGTGCAGAGCAGCAACGGAAGCGGCTCGGCAATTTGTCGCTCGCAAGGGAGGGAGAGGAAAATAGCTCCGCGACAAATTGCACGGAATTCCTATCGTATTTCGCCGTCGTCTCTATTTTGTCCCTCCTCCCTCGCGCGCGAGCGCGAATGCCAGGCGAGTTTCGCCGGCTTTTCTTCGCTCTGCAGTGTGTACGGGACGGAGGAGGGAAAGAATAAACATGGGCTTTCGTTTTAGTTTCTTGCTTGTTTCTTCGCCGAGCGATTTCGCTGCTGCTTCCTTTTGCTGAGAAACAGGAGGAGGAGGAGGAGGAATTTATTCGATGAAGTTTAACGGATTTACATGTGGCGCGCTCGCGAAATTATAGCGTGTTTTCGAGGGGCGGGGGGTGGGGGGAAGTGGGGACTGGAGAAATTTACTCGCCGAGGTTTGGTATTTATGTCGAGCTATCTGGCACGGCGTTCTTTATCGCTCGATTTTGCAAGAGTGCTTTGTTAAGATTCCAGATAATACAAGCTCAAATTACATTGCTCTGTCGATTCTCGGATGGTAAGCGGAACTTCTCATGTTTCATCCTTTTGTTGTGCTATCGTTATGAATCACATGAAGTACCTACTGGATCCATATAAAATTAAGCGTTTTATGAGTAAGTTTCTGTAATACCATCGTGAAGATTGTCAGTGTTTATTAAACGTACTACTTTCTATGCCAAAAATTATTTAACAATGAATAATTTTACTTTCTCCTTTTAAAAACGTTAATATTAGCTTCTCGAACCTCGATGTTAATCCGAGGGGAATTAGTAACACACACCCGGGAAAAAAAAACTAATAAAAATGTAATTCACCCATCTGATAACAATACCCGCTGTACCATACCATCGGTCACAAGTATCGCTCTCACCTCGCTTCTCTTTCTCTCTTACTCACTCCCGCAGCGACAGCGCGAAAAAAAATCTCCCAGCCAACAGAAATTTTACACAGCTTCCTGATCCTCTCGAATCCAATAAATCCGGGCGAAAAAAAATTCTGTCAGTTTTTCGCACTCGCGCACTCACTGTAGGCGCGGGGGAAGGGAGGAAGAACGCGCGGAAACAGCCGACAAAGAGAGACGGACGGACACCTCGGCTCGGAGGCGGGGATGAGAGAGAGAGAGAGGGAAAACCATTCCATCGCTGACAGATGCATTTGCCGGGGGGCGTCGAAAAACGTTCTCGTCACGGGCGCGTAACTCCCTCCACTCTCGCCTATTATAACGTATATTCCCATTGAGGCGCGCTCGCGCGCGTGAAAATTCGAAAAGCGCCGGCGCGCGCGGAGATTTCCCGAAAGCCCATTTAAGCGATTTGTCACTCGCATTATTGCGACGATTTGCAAGCGCGCGCTCGTCGGTCGCGGGAATTATCGGAGGGTATTTTATATACGCGTTTTCTCGCGTGTTCGGCCCGGCGGCCTGGCGCTGATGTCGCTTCGACGCTGAGTAGTGGATGGGCTCTGGCAGTGATGTACACACTGATGTTGTTGGCGAGGTGAATTGGTTTTTTTTTCGAGAGATGAAATTGTTGATGTTTTTCTTGGATGATTCAGGTTATTTGGGAAAGTATTAAATGTTTTTAATACATTGGCTTTTTAGGATTGAAGAAGGACAAATTTATTTGTTTTAACTAATAGCTGATTCTAATTAGTACTTAGAATAAAAGAGAAACTTTGGATCAGGCACGGATGATGAAGGAACCTTTGATCTAGAATTAAGGGGTGTAAAATCACTCGCAAAACCACTAGCAACGAATGAAGGGTATCGATAATTTATTCAAAACGTATTTTTTGGGCCAACTCGAATATTTCTATGCCTAGAAAATGTTAAACAAAAACTTAGACAAAAACTTTTTATCGAAACATTGAATTTTAACAACATTGCGGTCATTTGAAAATTGTGAGAGAAAATTGTGTGCAATTTTCGAGTAAGAATTTTGTAGTAAATCACATATATCAGTACTTAATTAAAGTATATTACAATATAAATATATAACAAATACATATAGAGATAAGGAACATATCGACGCCCCGTACGAAGACAAGCACAACTTAGACCGTTACGAACACTAGCACAACTCGCGGTTCGTGGACGAACAAAAGCACGACTCGCGGCACCCGGACAAAAAAGTAGCACAGCTCAATCGCTCTTTTATTAGATTTATTTAAATGCTATAATGAATAAAATAAAATTATTTGAACATGGATTCTCTTTG
>UXGD01006991.1:0-11646 GCA_900474315.1 Torymus auratus | reverse complement strand
GCTGTTCATTTTTGTATATATATATATATATATATATATATACACGTTGCCGTGGAAATGAGCGAGCATTATGTACTTATTTTAATGTTTTTGATTATTTATATGCAAGAGGTATATATAATATGCAATTCGAAGGTTTAAAATTGTTATTTAAAACGTTGAAATGCGAGTAAGAGACGAATTTAATATCCAATTCTCTTATACACACAAACTTCCACTTTCGTATCGAGAAATGTTAATTATAAGTTCGCAGAACGAGATGTCTCGAAAGATAGTAAACTTGCGAACTCGTAGAACTATAGAAACAAATTTTATCTCGAAAATATTAATCTATTTTACTAAGTTTTAATAAAGTATAACTTTCTCATTTCGAGCCCACCGAATGATCAACGAGGCGATATCTGAGGTAGATTGTTACCGAGTAATATTGAAAATAATGAATCTTGAAACATTTAATGAATAATTTTAATAACGCGAGGCGTAAACTAATAAAGCAGCGCTAAATAAGCAACATTGAGCTCACGTCTCCATTTCTTTTTTAATTTTACTTAAGTCGAGTTCTCTAATTTCCGAATTAATTTCTAATTCCATTTCTTTGTGCAAAAACTTCTTTAAGACTCGAGCCGCTGGGTCAGGGAACCAGGTTAGAATACTCCAGAGAGCTTGTTTTTCCATTTTCTTACGTGCCACTTTTTTTGCATAAAAACGAAGCCCTAATGGCAGCCGTAGCTCTCGTAAAAAATTACACTTAATTCTCTCAACAAAACGGTTTAACATTTTTACTGAATCCTCAAAAAACTGCTGTACCTCTTAAGATGTAATTTTCAGAAAAAAAGGAAAATATCCATGTAACCATTTTTCTTTATCAGCGAAAAAAGTATTATATCCCTTTGTCCGTTCGACACCAAATACACAGAGAGAGTACACACAAATTCTGAACGAGTAACACCTCAACGTAAACGCGTCGAGACCCCAATAACACAAAACCCTCCTCGCCGGCTAATTAACTTTCTCCGACGCGCGCCCGCTCAGGAAGTCTGCAAAAAAAAAGAAAACTCTCACCGAAAAAAAGAAAATAAGGAAAATCCCCGTGAACGAGCGATTGGCTGGCGGTGGGTTCGTTATTACAAGGCGCGCGGAATTATGCCTCTCGGCTCGTTTTCGACGTCGGCATTAATAGGGGACATCATTTTTCAAAAAGCTGGTGCAAGGGTGTGAGTGCCGCGTCGATAGCGTCGGTGTGTGGAATGCGAAGGTACGCGTTGTCGACAGGTAGCGTATAGGAGTGACATGCTTTGTATTTTTATTTTGGACTGTTGTTTTATTACATTGAAAGGTTACGTTGTAATTATTTCTTTAATTTTTAGAACGTGGAACGTGGTTTATCTATAATATTTTTAAATATACCGTAGAATTTTGATAAGCACGGAAAATTTGATATGAAAAATTTCTCATCGATCAAATTTTTGTTCATACGCTAGGAGATATTTTTAGTTTCGATTTTTATATTGGTAAATCTGTGGCATTCAGATGGATCGTGACATTTTGATAGAATTCCCATCGAAGAGTATTGAAAAGCTACACCAGTATGAAGCAAATAGCTATTTTTGCTTCTGTTATGAATACGTGAAAAATAAGGCATACAAATACTATCACTGTTCTTTAACTAGCCGAAAAAGCTTTCAGAAAGCTTTTTTTGCAAAAAGAAAATGTTAAAAGCATTTTAAATTTTTTGAATGGTTATTAATAACATTTGTTACGGACTAATATTTTTAAAAGTATCGTGTGAAAAGTACATTTTTCATAAAAGCTATAATAAAACGTTAAATATCCATAATAAATCGCTGACATATTGATATTAAAATTGAAATAGATTTTCATCAGTATTATAGGTATACTTTTATTTATTGTAATTGGAACTCACTTTAAACAATAAACAAACATAACGAATGAAAAATGTAACTATTTTCACATTCATTGTATGCATTCTATATCTTCATTGAAAGTATAAAAATATTTTAAACTGCATACCTCAGCTTTACTTAAAATCTACTCTCCGCGCTTACCCTTGAAAAATCCTACCGAAATTTTCCTGAAACCAGCGCAGCGACCGTACAAATATCTCCATGGCAAAGAACAAAAAACACCTACCTTGCCGAAAATACCTCCACAGTCCCGAAGAATTCTCATTCATACACTTGACCTCGGCGGATCCTCTCTCATCAAACCACACAGCCGACATTAACAAAATAAGCTCGCTCTCTCCCTCCAGCTCAGATTCCAACAAAGAGATAAAGAAAGCCGTATACACACCTACATACACGCGCGCTGGGAAACCACCGCAACCTCTACCGTGTATATACTATACCGAACGCGCCTTACGGCCTAATAAAGCGAAAAAAAGGGAGGAAGGCGGCGTGGAAACTCATCAGTTTCACGCGAAAGCGAAATGATTCGTATCTTTAACGAGCCTCTATATACGCTTTCTCTCTCGCTCTCCTGCCCGAAAGGGCAAAAAATAACGAAAGCGCTCGCGGAGAGGAGAGAGCAAGAGAGAGAGAGAGGAAAAAAAATTCTGAAAGCCAGAGGGTAGCGCGAGCCGTTATAGGGATCTCGCTCGCGCTCGTGCTTCGCCCCTTCGTATCTTGACCGCGTAATCTCTCTAGGTCGCGCGAGCGCGTATACTATATACGTATGTGTATGTGTGTGTAGAGGTATAGGTATAGGAGAGAGAACACGGACGTATGTGGGAGCGAGCTCGTTAAAATGGGTCAAGTGTCGGAAGCCGGCTCGCTTGATTCAACGCGACGTAGCTTTTCCGTGGCAGAGGGCACGAGTGGAGTAGGAAAAATTTAAGCGGGCGTCGCGCGAGAAAGCGAACGAGGAAGTCTTAAAGAGGCTGCGCGTTTGCAGGAGCGCGTCGGGTCTTATAAGCATATGGACTTAAATTTGGTTTTCCGACGTGGAACTGGAGTGGAATCGTGCATTGTGACAAAGGAGCGCGATGCGATTTTGTTCAGTCGAAACGAGTATCTCTGAAATAAGAATTTATCTCTTCTTTTATAAATTATACGTAGATTATCGTCAATTTAATAATCACACAAATTTAATTTTATTTTATTTATATTAATCAATCACATATACAGGCATAGCAACATTTACATTATTATAGTATAAATTAATATAATATAATAATCAAAGAAACGTTTTACAAGTAATTCAGCAATAAAAATTACAATCGATAACGTATATGTTATAAGTAGAAGTGCATATAAATACTGTGTAAAAGTGTTTTCACTGCCTTCATTGTTATCTGACGATGTCTCATATTTTTGTACTTAATCCCATTATTTCCAAAGTCTAGACTCATCGATTCTTTGAATGACTTGACCAAATTTCTCAATGTAAGGAGAAGCTTTTTCAAACAGATATGCCATTTTGACGCAATAAAAGGAAGGCTTAGCTATTTTCATAATTGGATTCCGGCTGGAATCTAAATATCTTGAAACTAAAAATTTTGCTCTCCAAGTTGCCATTATGCAAATGCAATTCTTATCTCTAACTAACTTATTGATGCATATCTCAATATCATCAACAGTCGTAATTTTTGACTTTATATTGTAAATCTCTCGATTATATCCATTTAAAACGTCAACAAGCAATTTATCAATGTGGGGCTTAAAAGGTGATTCGTCGATTTTTTAAAACTGGAAAAACTCATTTCATTGTTTACAACTGTTATATCAAGTAGTTTGGAAAAAATAGTATTGCATAATATAATAGACATAAAGCTAAACAAACAAAATAAGAGAGAGAGGGAGAGGGGGAGAGAGAGAGAGAGAGAAAGAGAGGGAGAGAGAGAGAGAGCAATTATTTGCCGGCCGGCCGAGTGTGAAATTCAATTAGATCTTCAGCGCGTTGCTCTGGCAAAAAGACAACGCGAGTCGTCGCGCTAGCAAAAACTGAGCGAAAAGTTTAAAGGCGCATCGTGGAAATAAAATGGGCCGCGAGATTTTCGACCGCTCTACCGGCCTGCAGTTCATAAAGCGTTCCAGCTGTGAGGTCGAGTGAAGGGGTGGGGAGAAGAAAATTAATTAGTTGAAAAGGTGGTTGAAGGTAGGTGTGCGGTGCGAGAGGTTGGAGCTGTCTTGGAACTGGCATACGTGATTTTTTTACAGTGATTCGTCTGTTTGTGGAGATGGTTTGAGACCGAAAAGACAGTGATAAACTTTGTGAGCTTTTTCTAATTTTCTATACATTATTTGATTTTGGATCGGGAATTTTTTTTTATAAATTGTTATGCTCAGTAGAGAGATAGAACGTTAATTACACTCAATTCTGTATGATAATAATATATAGATATCAATAGTTTTTAATAATCTAATTATTTAATAGATATCAAAATTATTATATAAATTTAGCAAGTTCGAAAAAATTTTTAAAATCTTTGCTAGTTACATAAACTACGCGAATATTTTATTTTTCTATAAGATTATTCAGATGTATCTTCTCGTCATATACTATATTAAAACTAATCCCCATGTGAAACAGTGCAAATTCTACACAACAACAATAATAATATTCTCTAAGTTCTCATTATACAGTTGGCACAGTTATTATAGCATAATCCTTGTTATTATATAAACTCTAACGAAACAAATATTATTTCACAAACTAACCTACCACCGGTTCAACGTCAACGTGACCTCTGCCTAACGAACAGCGATAAAACTCTGAAAAACATAAACGAACTCAAAGCGCGCAACAGCAGTGCAAAATCCCTATGAAAAAACAACAAAGCGCCTCTCAATTCGACCCAATCGACTCCACGTAGTCGTCGTTGCCATAGAGAGCTAATTAAGCGGAGTCTACCTGGCGGTAACGGAGGAAGGAAGGAAAGGCAGAGATGAGTAAGAGGAAAAGAAAGGAACAGCTTTTGCGCTACCTGCAGCGCCTCTCCAAGGAGTTTCCGTATCGCGTAAATCAGTAGCGTGCATTGTGTGCCCCCGTACGAGCAGGTGGGCGTGCTGAATACGCGGCGTGTCGTCGTTCGGATAATTCATTGAAAAGGTGGTATGCGTGTGCAGAGTTTAATGTTGGATTGGTTCTTATGTTATTGATAGCAAATATTTTACTGGGAAAGTGTTACAATATTGTACAGAATGAAGTGCAGAAGAATCTACATTTTGCCTAAATAATAATAATGTTGAATATTAGTATATTAAAAATGCCAAATGAAAGGTACGGAAAAATTTGAAATGTCATTTTCAAACAAAAGCACCACAAATGTGTATATGCTATCTGTGATAATGCGTATCACAATGGTGAATTCTAAAAAATGAAAAAACGACCGGAACCGATATTTAAATTTATTGAAATTGATACGAAAAAAGTCAGTATTAAATCAGGCATTTGTTTGTATTTTATTTCAACTTTTTACTTTCTCTGTTAAGATTTTGTCTCTGTCCACCTATAAAAATTCTCTTTCACGTACAGTGCTTATCTCTCAGCTACTTGTATCTTTACTAAACCTAACACGTTTTCATTTTTCAAAATACTTTTCATTCATAGACTCCACCGCTACTAAAAAATTTACGATACACGCGCCCATATCCCATATTTCATAAAATCAACTAATCAAACTCACGCCCCCTTTCCAACGCATAACCGCGCGAACGTTATACGGAGACCGATCCGCGTCCAGCGTAATACGCACTTTCAAAAAACTATCAATCCACGCGAGCGGCGCCTCGCATAAATCATCTCATGCTCTCGCCCGAAAGCGGCAAATAATGTGACAGTATCCGGGGCCCGCGAAATAGGCACATACACGTCCCTCTTTTACCGCGCTCTAGAGCTGTACTAAATCACGTGTGGTGGTGGGGGGCGGGATAAAGCCCCCGCGAACGTTAAATTTGGATAATCCGCGAAAAATTGTCGACCCTTTATAGGAGCTTTTGGAAACTACGGATAATGTGAGCGGAGGGGCTTTGAAAATGGTGAGAGACATTTTTATACGGGATGTTTAAAAGGATATAATAATTGAAAATTTCCTGTTTTGGATGAGCGAAATGTATATCTTTCAAAATGAAAAACAAGGATTTTTAGCGGTTAGTATTTAACAGTTATCAAAATACTAAACCGTTATAGAATCTATTTCAAGCATAAGTATATATTAATTACAATTCGCAATATTGAATCGTCAGACTGTTTATTTTTAAGCGAATCATTAATTGGCAAAATGCATAAGCTTTGAATCATAGATGAGCTTCAACGTGATGCATAGCATATATTATTTAGTATATTATTAGCCTATAGAGATTAAATTATCAAATCTAAAAGCAAAAATATTAATAGTAATTTCAAGCCTCATTAACCCCCTCGCTTAATTAACTAATTAATATTCCACAAGGCATAAAATGCGATTAAGCGCAGATCCTCTATAATAGTATTTTTAATACGAAAATAACAGTAAATATTCGAGTTTGTCATCGCCATAGGTTACAATTACGTATTCATAGTGTAGGTCCGCACACGCGCACTGCGTAACTGTATAACCAACAGTGAATAGGTCATATAATCCCGTGTAATACGCGCGCGGCTACAAATTCATGAGAAATTTAAATTTTCCCAAAACTTTAATAAATATATTATGAACTTGATAGTGTCTATATTTCCTATACATTACGTCGTACCTGTACAATATCAAATAGCCAATTCTGTAAAACACGACATATTACATTGTCCATTCCATACACATAGCTTTATCCTTAATTACCATGTACTACAATTAATATTCAACTTATCAAGTCGATCTTTCGTCGAACAACAATATTCAACTCTCGCGGGGTTTCCATAAACGTGAGTATATTGAAAATAGGTCAATTTTTCTGATAGTAGCACACTCCAGCGTCGAATCATTACAAAATTTAATTTCAGAGACGTCGAAATTCGGCGTACCTTCTATATACGCCGCATCCGTTCAATAACCTTTTGCGCAAGAACTCGCGGAGAAATCTGAAACTCTCCCGATTTACGTATTCCGGAGATCCACTCGCTATCCCGCGCTGCTCCAATAACAATAATATCCGTTACCTCATTACTGCACCAGATCCCCCACTCTGCCTCTCTTTCTCTCCTTGCGCGTTTGCCGAAAAGCAAAAGGCTCTCAGCTAGTTAAATTTTCGATTAAATGATCGTCTTAATTGTAGAGCAGACTCGCGAATGCCGAGTAAACAAGTCGCAAAATAGGTAAAGAGGGTCGTAGCCTCCTCTCCTCCTGCTTTTCGACTCGTTCTCCTTCGCTCCTCCTCCTTCCAAATCTCGTCGTCTCTCTTCCTCTCCTGCGTCGACTCTCTAATTTTCCCCCTTTGTCGCTGTAAATCTATCTCCCTCTCTCTCTTCCTCTCGCTCCTCCTCTTTTTTCGCCGTCGCGACGTTAATTCTATCCTCGCCGGGCCGGCGAGCGAGTACGTTTTAATTGTATTTTTAAATTCCTCCACGCTACGAGAGAGCCAAGCCGGCGAATCTCGAGTTAATTAGTAAAGAGCTTTAATTCCAAGGAGGAGGAGGCAGCGTCGTCGTCCTCGTTTCTGTGCCCACGGTAATTCCGCGTCAAAACACAAATCGCTGTTAGCGTCCGCGTCGCGCCTCGTTATCGACTCCCGTCGTTAATCGTCACCGAGAGAGTGTGAGAGAGAAGTTGGTCAAGTCACGTGAATTACGCGTGGGTGTGTGTATGGGCATTGTGAGGAGAGATGCGGCTTATCGATGGATCGACAAAGGACGCAATTATTTCGATTCGTTATTATGGGGCTGAGCGAGGCTGACTGCCTTTTCGCTGTGTAATGAATGTCGAGTTGACACGCTCTTTCGCAGTTTGACGCTCAGGGAGATCTTTTGTCGCTTGATCCGGATAATTTTTTTTTTCCGGATGGACGTGATTTTGCGTTTTTAGTGAGAAAAAAAGGATTCGAGCTTTGAATGGCTACAAAATCTGAATTTAGATACATCAATTTCAATTGAAATATTTAAACTTTGATGTTTGGAATAATAATAAATGCCATACAGCGGGAATGTTTGAATGAGTCATTTATCTAAAAGCTTTTACACTTTTATTAATTAAAAGTTTCCCTATTATTCATCAATCTGAGCTGACGTATGAATATCAACAAATCAAGCAAAAATTGTTTGACATGTACAGAATGATTTTTTTTACAGTCATTTTTTTCAATCACAATTTTGATAGTAAAATATATAAAATTATTCATTTTTTCTCCAACCACCGAAATATTTTCAAACTATTCGTAATTATACATGGACAATTTTTTAATAATTCATTTATATGCGAATGACAATGTCTCTCTTCAAAAGTTAATAAAAAAAGATGATCATAACTTCAACAAAAAACATTGTCAAACTTCTATTCAACACTTTTGACTAAAAATATTTCCAAACAAAACGTGAACTCAAACCCCATCCACAGGCCAGCCAATCACCGCGTATTTTTCGCTCACTCGCGTACACCCTCTTAATTGAAACTCATTCCGCAGTCCGTTACATTTCCGCGATCCGCCGCCAATTTCAGGCATGCTCTCTCGCCAACCTCGCCGTATTAATTAAACTCTTATTCTCTCGCGTCGCTCGCACGAGCTCACCGCTGTAATGAGGAAGCGCGCCGGCGAATTTCCGTGGGATTATTATATCGTGTCCGTGCGCGTGCTGAAAAAAAAACGACGCGACGCCTCGGGCGAGCGAAAGAAGAGGCATTTTATCTGCGCATGCGCACGCGAGAGGCAAAGGGAGCTTTCGATAAGCTTTGATTCTGATAAAGCCGTAATTGGATCTACGCGCGCGCGTGCAAATGAAGTTGCAATAGCCCGTTTTCCTTGTAATTAGAGAAATGAAGCTAGGGTGTCCGCGCCTAGGTTCTTCCGCTTTTTTTGTATAACGTTTCGGTTTGGTTGTTTTAGCGTTCGGCGCTGATATAATGAATGACGCGGCCGCCGGACTAATATGGGGGGAAGGAATTGGAAAATGAAAATTGTGCGCGCGCAATTCGCTCGGGTTGTTATTACAATGTAGTTTTCATTAAGAGATGGATAGAAAGGAAAATCCTATTTTTCATGAATGTTGCATGGCATTTTTATCTTTTTTCATATTATTCGAAAATCTACTCGTTTATAATACCTATATTTGTTCTTTCATTACATTCTTCAAGAGCATTTCAAAGTATGATTGTTTGTGTTAGATCTTGCTTCTTGGAAATAAGCTTCGTGGAATTACAATATTGGTCGACATCAATTCCATTACGTATTTGATTTCGACTTACTACTTTGCATGCCAAATATGCATATCCTTTTGAATACTTCCAAGAACTAAAACAGAATATGCGCGGTTTCCGCTGATTGCAAATTAGGAGGTATGTAAAATTTGTTGAGCGAAGTTCGAAAAAAGTAATTATTGTTTTAGTTTATAAAAGAAAATTGCTTGAAGTGCTAACTAATTCATATTCTATGTTGCAATGGGCAAATTTGATGTTTTTTTTTTCGAGATAGCCATGTGTTCGCATCTGCAGTAGCGCGCCATCTTTGAGCTTTTCATAGAACTCTGACATGGATAAAAAAAAAATTTCTTTCCTAAATATATCTGTACATACACCGAACCATACAATATCGATTACTTATACTACATTATAAATAACTTCAGGCTTAAAAATGGCCAGTTTATTTATAATTGTCCATTAAAGTTACATTACCGGGTCGACAGAATTATTTTACGTAAAATCCAATTAATTTACTTTAAAAGCAATTAACCCTCGAAGCTGCATAAATTACACTATGAAATTGACCATTAACTGCACGGCCAAAAGATTGACTTCCAAAGAAACTCATAAATTCAAGCGTGGAATTCTCGTGACCGGGCGTTCGAAAAAAGAACTTAATCGATTTAAAATATTGGAAAAGGACAATAATCCGCCGGGCATTAAAAAGCAGGCGCTGCCAGATGGTCGACCGCACTTGGGTCAACCCCCGCGGAGTAATATTTATTGACCGATAATTATTCAAATCGACTGTGCAAATGACAGGACCGTAAATATATGTGTGCCTCCGCTGGCTCGGCTCCTCCACTTACCCTGTATACTGCTTTTCTCTCTTATTTTTCCGTTTCGACATTGTTATTTTCTTTTTTTCTAATTTCCTTTTAATGCTTCCGCCACGAACTTTTAAAATTTATTTAAACTTCAAATTTGAAATACATTTTCCCTCGAATATAAAAATAATTTTCCAGGAACGTTTTACGAATATACCTCGTTATTTAAATGTAAGCACACTTTTTCGAAAACAACGAAAATATTTCGTAACAAATTTGAAATCCAAATATACGAGCCACGAGAAGGATACACTTATCCAAAAATTTTTTTCAAGTTTTCGCACAACAGCCAGTAATTATTTTTTAAAATCATCGCAATAGTGTCCAACGAGCCACTCACAAATAATTTCCCCTTATTTTTTTCAGCGACGAAAGGGAGAGAGAGAGAGAGAAGGAGAGAGAAAGAGAGCCTCAAGAGTGGCACCCGAACCCTAGCGCGAGTTTCACGAAATTTCGCGTTGCGTCGTTGGCTCCGGTCCTCCTCTCCTCGCTTTTTTTCGTGCTCGAGGGCGTAAACCACTTCCCCGCCATTTCTCCGCCGTTTTTCCCCTTCACAATTACTGTAATTAGGAGGGAGGCTCGTGCGCGGTACTGGATTCTCACTCCCTCTTGCAATACGGCTTCTCTTTCGCTCCCACGAGTGTACACCTACGTGTGTAAGTATCCGGGCCGTCGAATTATATGGTTTTTCGAGTGATCTTTGTTCGATGTTACTGTGTTTGAAATTTTAATTGGACCGTTTTTTACCTTTGAAAAATTAATAACGATTGATATTCGCACACATTTGGAGTCTTAATTTAATGGTAAATTATTTATTGACATATATTGCTTAGAATATGAAATTTAAAAAAAAATGGAATTTTACATAATGAAGGCCGAGAGGATTTTGAGCAGCGGAGAATTTAAGAAAGCACCCTCGGTAATAGAATTTCAAATGAGAATCGTTTGATATTTGGTCGTTTGACAGCTGTATTAAAGTGTACTGAAGCTCTGGTTCAAATCTTATGAAGATTCAGAGCTTCAGAAGCAAGAAATCAGTGATTGAAAATAACATGAGTCTTATGGGAAAATGCACGTTTTGTAGTATATAAAAATATTGCGAAATGAAAAAATTCTGAGAAAATTCTTAGATATGTCGAAATTTATCCCAGATTCATATCTGCTTTCAAACTTATCATTTAGAGCCTCTAACAATAAAATTTAAATAATTTGTGTCGTAAATTTATGAATAACGACACCGAATTAGAGATGTGGCAACGTCTACTCCGCGTACTGCGCAGGTTAGGTGAGAAACCACATGAGGCATATGATATGCGTATATGCTACTACAATTTCAATAAACTATTAACAAAAAGGCATACATATGAGTAAATCCACCAAACTAACACAATTTTTTGGTCACAAAACTGGAAAAAAGTTTTTTTAGGAGCACACCTTTGGTACACGTTTTTTCTTAATCTGTGTACCTCATATTATACGAGTTCACAGGTGAAC
>UXGD01006990.1:0-11647 GCA_900474315.1 Torymus auratus | reverse complement strand
GGTGTGCTCCTAAAAAAAATTTTTCCCAGTTTTGTGACACAAAAAGTGTGATAGTTTGGCGGATTTACTCATATACATACTGTACGTACATATAAGCTTTAAGAAGTTTCAACATTCGTAAACAGATTATTTTCACAAAATAATATTTAATCAAACGTTGGTATGATCTAATGTAATATTTCTAGTAGAAAAGTTAATAACTACTGGGTATATTATGTATATACATACCTGAATAGTGACGTCACATAGTTGTTTTTTTTCTCTCATAACCTTTAACTGGGAATAGTGTTTTGGGCGCTGATAAACTACTTTTCGCATTTTTATGCAGGGATGAATAGTCTATTCCTATGTCTATTATTTCGATTTACAATACAACGTTTGTATAAACTTGCTGTATATAATAATCTTCTTATACACGAGAATAGGTGAGTAGCGAGACACCGACTGATATCTCCGCACCAAAATAGAGTTCCTCTGTCTGTTTACACTGACTAGTAATTATCGTAGAACGTTTGAATATAATTCAAATTGTGAATGTTGTTTCATTACTTCTACATATAGTCTCCATAAATTTTTAATATGATTTATGTATTTCAGAAATGAAATTTCTTACATCCCGAGCGACAATTTTTTTTGTAAGAAACTATAAATAACTGTTAATCACTGTAAATAATTATAATAAATAGTTTGGTTTGATACATTAATAGCAGTTAGTAGCAATTTTTTACAGTTATTTACTGTTATATTTATAGTTATGGCCAGTTTTATTTTTCTCTGTAGTAATAACTATACTGTTACGTTTAATAAAAACTGCCAATAACTGAAAATATCTGTAAATATAACTGCAAATTCTTTTTCTTTTTTTCCTTCTTAAAAAAGTAATGAGCCGTCATGTTAAAGCACTTAAAGGATTGATTTTCATTGGTCTATATAGAATAGGCGCCAAGATTATTAGCTTTATGAATCGTTTAAGATTGAGAGGTTTGAATTTTTTTCCTTCTTAAAAAAGTGATAAGCAGTTACGTTGAAGCACCTAAAGCTTGATTTTTATTGGTCCTTTATATAAAAATCATATTCGAGAACTATCGTTTTATCGAATATGTAAGCAATCGAATATCGAATTTTTGATAATCAAAGACGAACATATAGGCCCGCGTGGCGTGCCATTTAAACTCTTATAAGTAGTCAATATATAGAATAGGCGCCAAGATTAGTAAGCTTTATGAACTGTTTGAGATTGAGAGGTTTGATTTTTTTTAAATGAAATTAATTTTTAGATTTAACGGAATATAACTTTATCAAAATAGCATCGAAATATTTATTTGATAATGAGAAAAACAAGGTGATTGGTTCAAATAAAACCCACAAAGTTTGGAATTATGAAATATTCTTAATATATAAGTCATAAATAATATTAATGACTTGAAATGTGGTTTTGTATAATAAAAAAGAATTAAAATTTTATCTGTAGTTAACAATGGAGGACTATGAATACTGTTCTGATTATAATTAAATTCCTAAACTCTAAATTTTTATATTGTAGGAATAAACCTCGGAATAAGCTCAAATAAATACAATTTAAGTTTCAATAAAAAATATTGGATAAATTTACGTATGAGAAAAAGTAAAATAAATTTTAAATTCATAACCATTCTATTTCAATTGTACATGTATAATCGAGGTAAAGGATGAGCACGCGCAGCTCGACTAATAATCTGTTCGTATTGTCCACTCTTAGAAAAATGATAAGTGTCTCATCTCGATGTGATTGGTTATTTGAAAACAAAACGCGAATATTTGAATTTTTCAGATTAAAAATGTGCTAGATTTATATTGTAAAACTCAAGTATTTATAGAACTTCTAAATAATTAAAAAAGAATAAAAACAAAATAAGACGTTTGTGATTGGCTAAGTCCGATCAAAATAACAGAGGCTGTTGTGCTAAAAAATTGAGCTCATTACTCATATAAATCATATAAGTTTTGTGACAGTTTGATATATTCCGTTTCATCGTTGTCAAATCCTTTCATAAAAAAGTGAAGACCCTAGAAATGATACGCGATTAGTTCAATTTGAAAATAAGTAAGCATTAAAAAGACATTCAAACATTTTTAGTTAAAACCGTAATAATAAATAATATTTTAATTGTTTAAAGTTAATTATAGAGTCGAAATTTAATATTCTTAAATACTACTGTTAAGGTTAATATTATGCGTAAATGAAAATATAAGAAGTAAATACTTTTCAATTAATAAATATTTGTTTGTAAGCTAAATTTGAATTTTAAAGTCCTAGCAATAAGAAATAAAGCAAACTGTAGATAACTCTCAATAACTATTAAAAACTGTTTTAAAAATTTTGATTTTTACAGTTTTTATTTTACAAAACTGGAAATAACTGCAAATAACTGTTATTTGCATCACGAATAAAACTATTTTTTATACAGTTTCATACAATTATATACTGTTATTCGCTAATGATTAATTAATAGATATTTCCACTAAGCATCTCATGATATAAAGATTACACGTAAAATTATATGATGAAACTTTAATTTCTCCAAGGATTGGCTCCCAATATTCAAACTCCTACCAAATGAGTCAAATCTTGCCTCCTACACTCAAAACATCCGCTTGAAAATTCGCGTAGTAACCAGCCTATCATTATACACAGGCCAACGACCACCTTATCACGAATGACTAATCGTCTTCGCTGGACCATAACAACAAGTCTCTCATCGCTCAGACATTAAAATTTTCTCTCTTTATGATCGTCCACTATCAGTCCAGGACATGCATTTCTGTGACGAAACGTGACAAACAAAAAATACCTCGACAAAACAAAGCTCGCGAAATTCCGTACCGAGCTATCGGGCTTTTTCACACGGCGTTTTCAGGCGCGAAAACGGCAGCTTCTGTGCCATGCAGATACGCCACGGGCGCAGTGCGAATTGTTTCTTCTTTTTCTTTCGTTTGCTATAGGGGTTTCATGCAGAGTCGCGTGGGTGACTCAGTTTAGTGGAGAAATCCGACGGTGCTAACTGTTCATATAAAGCCGTTGAAATTTGAGTTTATATTTACGTACTCATTTACAGTAATAAGAGTTTGTAAGTATAGTAAGAAAACCGCGTTAGGATGTTATTTGTTGGCCAATGCTTGATTAGATTCGATTTACACTACTTCCATATGCTCAGTATGACAATAAATTTTAATTGATCATTTTAATAACTTTAGTCCTATTTACTTTATACTGTGAATGAGCTACGTTACAGTTTCTTTTTATATTTTCAGTTATTTACGGTAGTTACTCGTATGTTAGAGTAAATTGTTATCACAGGTCGTCTTGTTAAATTAATTTTTTAATACATTTGCAGTACAATTTTAGAGCAGCGCTAATTCTGTACTGATAAATTATTTGCTAATTTGCTATCTACGCAAGTTTATACTAACTCCTTCATAAATAATTGGTTGAGCGCTGCGGCGGTATTTACACTTTTATTACATCTTCATTTATGGAAAACTTTTTGATGAATTTTCAAATTTATGTTTTATAACAATTCGCAAAATTTGTTCTAAAGTAGTGCTTGTCGATACAAGTGTGCCAAGTGGGTGGTTCAGAAACGTGTGTAAATAGTTTGTCGCACTCACTTCTCTCGACTTCCTTCACTATAACATGTATCAAATTTTTTTTCATATATCAGAGAGAGTAAAACTAGATAATACTTCTTTCATGCTATTAATTGAAAGTTTGTCCCACGCACTTTGCTTGGGTAACAACTTGTCTTATTGGACGAGGAGAGAAGGCGCATGCGCAAATCATTCTACTTTGTGCACGCTACCGTTATAATCGATACGATGAATGTGATTTAAATATTTACGAACTACTTCACTGTATTTATTTCAGAATAATTTCCCGCGTAAACAAAATTTATGTTTATGAATAGGCATTTCTTTCCATGCTGTTTCCTATATAATACCCATATATGTCTCATACTCTGAGAAAACAGTATATGGTGGTAACAATAAATAGTGTGGCCGATATTTGGCATGGCGCCATGGCCATATACAGTCACATATAGCTCATACATGGTGAACATGGCTCAAATATTGCCAATACTATGCCCGTACAATATATTGGCTGCCAAACTTTTTTGCAGTAGATAATCAAGTCAAATCAATACTTAATCCTGCGTAAATTGTTCGAATATTTTTCTGTTCTGCAGCGTAAAATTAACTAAGTTATAAGTATAATATAATAAATCTTTCATAACATTCACAATATTGTGCAAAATTATTAATTTTATAATACAAATTTATTATTTAAATTTATTTATTATTTATGTTTGTATGGCGTATAGGTAGACGTAATTGTAAGCGTTATCAAGAATGTAAACGGTTGTTTGTGGTTGAGTTGACCTTGCCGCTAATGAGTTGACATTATTGGTAAGATGTTTAAACAGTGGTAAATATTTTTAATTTTTGTTTACCGTTTATTTTATAGAAGAATACTTCACTTCCTAATGTATACATATACGGAGTGTGTGAATATTACGAATTTCCTATCACGTACACGGAGAAAAATTGTGTAGGAAAAATTACTATTTTCTATCGTAACCGTGGGACAGACTCAAATTTTCGTCTAAATACGTGAGTTTCGAAAACTCCTTAGTTCTTTAATTCAAATTCTTCATTTCAAATTCAGAATTCACACACTTAGATCTTGGCGAAAGAAGTGGTAGGGAAATAATCCGAAATTGATCTTAAAGAATACAAGCAATCTTATATTATTTTGTAGAAAAAAATGAATAAAAAAATGGGTTTCGCTTTCTTTTTTAAGACATCTCAAAAAGGGGGGCCAAAATAAGTGGTATGGTCTCTGGAACAGGATATAATTTACGTTGGTCATTCTATGGGAACGACGATGTTTTATGTTACGGCCATTGACAGGCCAGATATAACTTCCAGGGTTAAAGCAATATATAGTTTAGCGCCAATCGCTTATATATATATTATTTAAAAAGTCCGTTACGATTATTGTCCCCATTAGCTGGATTATTAGAGGTACTAATAAAAGATAAAACTTCGTTTACACATATTATAATAATATTTTCATCTCATTTTAAACATACATATTTTGTAATACTAATCCTAAATCTTTATTAATTCTTGCACTATCATACTGTGCATCAGCAATTGGCAAAATTCTTTTTATATTTCAGTTATTTACGGAAGTTACTGGTGAGGCAGAATTCCTATCACAGGATTTTTGTTTTAAAATTAGTTGTTAAGTACATTTGCAGTCCAACTTTAGTGCAGCGTAAATTTTGTACTTATTTAATATTTAGTGCAGTAGGTTTTGATGCTGCACAAGCCAACTACGTAAGTTTTACATTGCAGCAATTTTTTTACAGTATACTTCCATTTATTAAAAATAGTTGTATGAAATTTTTAATCGAATTTTGTTGTCACATTCAACATTTATACATAAATAGTACATGTTCATAATAAAAACTTTTGATTACATTTCAAAGACACCTTTCAACGATTAAAAAAATTGAATCAAATTAATTTATGCAACTAAGAGTTTTCACACGTGATTTCGTGCAATATTTTAGAAGTGAATTTTATAAATCATATAGGGTAGATCGCATAATAGAGGGCGGTAAAGTATCTTGTATATTTCGTGATCATTCAGATTCAGTCGAATCTTGAGGAAACGGTTCAACGCAAGAAAAGCCACCAAAAAAGCTTCAAATCTATATTTCAAAATAATTCAATATTTATGGAATTGAAACTTTTAGAAAATAAATACCAAGTGAAAATTTAAAAATATTTTCAGACCACTTTACCTTTAAGTTTATATCATTTCCCAGCAGGATCTTCATTGAAAGTATGGATTCACTACTTTCAAGAAGGCAATAGTGCCAAGTTTCAATACTATAATTTTGGATCTTTGCGAAATTTAAAGCCTTATGGTAGTATGTAATCACCAGAATATAATATATCAAAAATCCAAGTACCTATAGGGATTTTCTGGTCTGATAACGACTTTTTTGCTAGTCCAATAGTAAGTAACGATGACATACTAACAAAATTGTAGATTATCAATTGAAAATATTTTAGAATTTCATTTGATTTTCTTAAATAATCAGAATATTCTACATCTTCCGTAATATTTTCCTTTTATTCAATATTTAACAAAAATCCGATTCAATTTTTAGGACGTACAACGGTTCTATTCCAAATTACCCAAGAAAATTCTAAATTATAGAGTGGACTATCCACAGTTCAACCATTTAGATTTTATATGGGGAATCGATGCAGATAAATATGTCTACTCCAAACTTTTATCAGAGATGGAGAATTATCGCTAAATAACTACTGAAGTTTTTTATTAATTTTATACGAATATACTTTAGATAAGTATCAACTGTATGAATAAAGCGTATTTTTCAACTAAAAAATATAAAACACTATTTAATTCAACAATCAATCGTCGGTGTCACACATACCCACACCCACACAAATGTGCGCGCACGCACACATACTAAACTGCACGAATCTATAGCCAATAGTAGCCACTAAGAATTACGGGAAGTGATGTTCGATGAAACGTACTTATGTGTACCGGAAAGAGCAAAGAAAATATTCGGAAACAGAAATGACCGTAAAAAATTTTATAGGTCCAATATATTTACAATGTGATATTCGTTTTGAATGAAACATTTTGATTTGTACAGTGCAATCAAATAGCTTAGTTTTAAGTGATACAAGGATACAATAAGCTCCTAAATATCTTGAAAACCCGTTTTCATGTTTAATAATAAATAATAGAAACAGGGTCGCCCCTCATGCTTATACTCGCCTTCAGAGTACTCCCGCACTCCTTGATTTCGTATTTGTGTAGTGTTATATAATTTCAAAATGATAATAAACGTTTTAAGATCTATTTTGCAGAAAGTGAAACTCATTAAATTGATGAAATTTGAACTTTTATTTTATCATTTCAACCATTTGAGGCATTCCATTTTCATTAATTATTTAATAAAGTGGATTCTTGTTAAATTAATGAGATTCATACGCGGCTTTCACACAGACACCGTTTTCAACAGTGAACAATGTTGTCCATCTCTGCGCACGTAAAAGATGAGCATCTTATTGTCATATACAATGAAATTTCACTTGGCCGGGGACGAGTATGTATACGACAGATGTCGGTATATATCTGAATACATATTGAATTGAACGAAATATTTTTCTGAAAAATTGGTTATAATTTTACTGGCAATAATACCTAACAAGCGAAAAAATGGACAAAATTTGAGCTAATTACAGTTACTTACATTTATTTATATTCATTTGAATTTATTAATTACTAAAATTGAGTTTGAATGAAAGTTTCTGTATTACCTAACAGTTATTTTTTACACTTGAAAAATAACAACGAGAACAATTATAAGGTACTTTCGATTATCGAATAACGCAATAGCTAGTTTAAGTTGTATACCGAAGCTATTTGTTCCGACCCCAGCATTATTTACACAATTATTTACCAGCGTCCGCGCTTCATTTAGAAATTCCATACAAATTTCATGCACGGTCTTTAATATTATTTTTCTTCATTATAACGAAAACAAAAAAATCTTTGCGAAGATCTTACGTGGAAGTGAACACGGTATGCATGCAGTGTTGCAAAAGTATCTCGATACAGTAACTGAAATAATTCGAATACCGCAGAAATGCCTAAATAATTGCTTTTTATAACTGTTTATATACGTGTGGAAAAGAGCAACTTGTGTTGATTTTTCCTTTTTTTTTTGCGAAACAACAAACGGACGCGTGCCAAATTAGTTCGTCCATCGCGGCCGCAGCTGTCAGCCGCAGCAACTCACGTCAAAGAATATATTCGCATTTCCGGCAAGCGTCAGATGATGTGCCATTTCGATAACACTGTGCGAATATAACTTTTACCCGACGCACACGTATGATATGTTCATATATATGTATAAAGTAGTGTAACTTTGTTGCAGAATCGGAGGATGTTTTTGCGGGGCTGATTAATTCGTGGTATTTTAACGGGCGAATTTAATTTTGTGATTTTAGAGGCTGAACGAGGGGCGAATGTTTGCTCAATCGATGTCGAAGTGGTTTTTTTTTGTTCGGGGGGTGAGGTGTGCAGCGACGTTGCAAAGTTGTGAAAAGGTGGTCCTAAAACAATTTCAGGGGTTGAAAATGTTCGTGAATTTATATTCTAAAGTTAAAATGACTAGATTTTGAAAAAACATTTTTACGAATTCAATTGTTTTCTTTCTCTTTTATTTACACCAAGGACCACGAAAACCATTTAAAAATATGAAATCACGTAATTTTTGTTATATAAAAATGAAGTTTGCGAATTGAAAATGTGTGCAACATATTAATTCAAAGTAGTATGTTTTTTTCAGTTTTGCCATATAATGTGACAATTGTCAAAGCTTTTCTCAATATTGAGATGTACAGATCACCAAATATTGTTACTTCCTGGTAACGTGTAAATCCTTATTTCGCTTGATTGGTCAGGACTGATGCTGTTTATTTATCAAAGAGCTTCATTAGGCGTATCGGAATCGTCAAAGTGATGTCTGTAAATGCCAATGTATAAGCAACCCGTCAGAACAAATTCTCGCCCTAAATTATCATCATATATAAAAAGCCATAGTCTCGAAGTGGAAATATATCACTGCCTGTAACTATCTCGCTTACAGACAGGGGAAAAATATTATAATTGTATTAATAACTCATCAAATGTTCGAGAATTTACGTAAAAGGAAACTTGAAATAAAAGCTACAAAACCATTAAAATAATAGATTATGATTAACTATAGTCATTGCGTGCCACGTTCCACAGCACCCACGCACACGTCGAAAAAGAAGGAGAAAAAATTCGCGGCGCGATAAGGACACGCGCGTTTTTGCTCGAGATACAGCCGCGTGTGGCGCGGTCCATTTGTCAAAGCGACCTTCGAGCTGAGGGATTCTCTGGAACTGTAATATTCGTGAGACGAGTAACTCGGGAGGCAAGAGACACCCGCGGAATTAGGAATGGCGGAAGTTTTCGCTGCGTGTTTCAATCAATTTTTCTTTTCTTTTTTTTTTCTTCATGTCACTTGACTTTTTACTTTTTCAAATGTGGATATTTTTGACAAATTACTTGAATAATATGAAATGAGAGTAATTGAGTGAAGCTTACGGGAAATCTATCGGAATTCCACAGTCTCTTGAGGTATAATATTTTTGCTTTCGACGCAAGAAGAGCTTTCTAACGAGAAAAAGTGAAATTCCTGTGATAGCCTGTCTGAAAGCCAGCATTTCGATTAGAAAATATTATTTTTCATCGTTGCATTTTTTACGTATTATTAATTTGACACTGTATCGAACCGAAAAACTACGTTAAAGAATATGTTGAAAAATGTTAAATATTAATTTAATTCAATGTAAATGACTATACAGAAACGAATTAAAGACCGTAAAAAATATACAAGAAAAAAAGAATTAAGTAGCAGAAAGTTTTATTAAAGCATCTTGGTTAGTTGGAACTCTAAAATCACCGAGAAATAGATATCTAAAGATTATTAAAACGTACTTGTTATAATACTTTTAATGATCGCCTCCATTAATGGTTTTTTCAAGAAGTAATCTAAAATTTTCCTTGCAAAAATACTATACTATCAAGATGTGTTAATTCTTTATATTAATGTATCATAAATTATTTCTTTATTGGTTTCATGGTTAAATCACATAGCTAAAATACTAATCAGAATCTCTATATTATTTCATAAGGCTTCATCTTGAAAACAAAAATTCGAAGATAACATATTTTATTATAAATTTTAATTGGCAAAAAATTTTTAATAAATCATTTTCAGGATATAAGAAAAAATATAACATCATAATTCTTTGTAAATTATAAAAACTTTGCTTTTTTTCTTTTATTAAAAAAATAGTTGTTTACATTTTAAATCACTCATACTTATTTAACTTGACATTCATTTTTTTATTTTTGAGCTAGTGGTTCTGTCAAGGACTTTCCTCTGAACAATATACGATCAAAAAATCGAGTATTGAATAACATTTTAACAGATATTGCTTTTTTAATACAAGTTCTCGATTTTTGAAAGTCGACAGATTTCAAAAGTTTTCTTAGTTTTCAGAGCTTAGTGTATCTGGTAAATCTCTATAAACTTTATATACTTAATTATCAATCTTTTTTATTAATACTGACTTCCAACGCGAATCGTATAGTCCATACAATCTTACTTTCTAATAATGAATAATGAATAAGTAAAAAGTCGTTCACTCGTACGAATAGGTGAAAAGTCTACCAATACCATTTAGTAAATATTGGCCTACTGAAGCGTGGAATAAAACTTTCACTACGCAATAACAGTAAGTGACTCTTCTGTTATTCATTTTAAGAGAGTAAGCAGCGGTCGGTAAGGTTGACACTTGGATTGGCAATTACTGCCTTATGCGACACCGCAAAATCGGTTACGTATTTTTGCCTTCGTGTGCGCGTATAAGTACTCCGATGCGGCCATTGCAGCTAACACATAATCTTCAAAGAATTTTAACGCATCGTTGCGTCTCTGTTAGATTAATTTTCATCTCTTAAAAGTCGCTACTACGAGAAAGTAACTTACAATCAATACTAGCTAAAAGTCATTGACCTTATACAACGTAGTCTCTTTAGTTCCAACCCTACTTTTCCTGTATTACTTTGTAATTTTTAATTTAAATTTACACGTTAAAATTATTATACTTAATTAGTTTTCTAAAATTTATTGAAAATGAAATTTTTAAGTTTGATCATAGTTTTTAAAAAACTTGTAATTTATGTGAAAGACATTTTATCTCTTGGATTGATGAGAAGTATTCCTCCAACTACTATACTTTTCTTTGACTCGGGCTTTGGTAACACGGCTAAAGCGTAAGACCATGAATTTGTTTCTGTATCGTACACTTCTACAGATGAAAGCATCCCCTCTTCTCTGTTCCATCCTCCGAACGCCCAAAGATTTCCTGCATGCGCAACTACTAAAGCTCTCCGTCTTTCCACGTTCATAGGTGCCACGAAATCCCACCTACAAAATAGAAAGAGAAGATCATCATTAGCACCTAATGAGCAGGCAGTTTGTAATTATCATCGCTGCACTGATCTGCCTGCTATTGGATCGTAAACCTCAACGGTATTATCATCCATTCCTCCACAAACGAATATTTTCCCATTTAGAATCGCTGCACCAGCACCATGACGTTTCGTTTGTAATGAAGAAATCATCGTCCAACAATCATGTTTAGGATCGTAGCGTTCAACCTGAAATTGACCATGTGTCGATTAAATATTCAAATTCATCTAATTGGTTAAGGCTCTGACACACTTTTCTTATATTACTTATTGTTCTTATTGTTCTTATTTAAAGATTGCTTGGTCCCACCAGATTCAGATTAATACATTAGTGCATCTAGTGCATCGGTGCATCTATAATACCCGCGTGAAAATATAATATGAAACCTCATATGAGATTGCAATCGAGATCTCATATAGATTTCATATGAGATCTATATGAGTTCTCATATAAGATCTCATATGAGATCCTTATACGAATTT
>UXGD01006989.1:0-11648 GCA_900474315.1 Torymus auratus | reverse complement strand
GTGATTTTTCACGTGAAAATCACACAATTTTTCATACGATATTCCCGTGATTAATCACGTGATTATTTTTGGTAGGGTTTGGGGAAAGCGAGTGTTCGCTTTTTAAATTTTATGGATAATTTCAATATATAACATTAGCCTTAGCAATGTTATATTCTAAGAATAATAAAATATTTTAACTTATAAACTGTTAAAACATTTACTCATCTAAAAAAATAATGAGCTATATAAAGTTGAAGTATGATAAACTAGCCGGCAATTGGTTTGTCCTATAAGGATGCAAAATTAAGGTCATTTTTAATTGGTTTAAACTCAGAATCAAACTAAAAGATAGATATGGCAGAAGATGCGCCCAGTACGTTTCAATTTGTTTATAATTCAGAAATACAATTTAACACTTTAATTATATTAGTTTTTTTCACAAGTCAATAACCATTAAATAACGAAAAAGGATATTGCGATACTAATTAATTGGTAAAGCTATATTAATACTTAAAATAAATAACGAGCTGACCTCGTTTTATAGATAATGAAAAAACTTTTCAGCTCTCAATTTTAGAATAACTTCATTTAATTCTCCGAAATTTCCGAACTTTCCTACGTAATTTAATAATAATTTAATTTTGAATTCGAAATAATAATCATTCAATTTTTAACTTATATTAAACTTATACTTACTGAATAAGTATAACTCTAATTAAATGCATCAATACGTTTTGTAATAAATAAACCAAAAGATTACGAAAAGAGCAATAACCCAATCTATCTCTTGAATCTTATCAATAATCCCCGCAATCTCATCAACCTTAAAATCCTGTGAATTCATCAGCGAATCTCTCTCTCTCTCAATGGCAAAAGAATAACTCTATTCTCCCTCTTAGTCTCCTCGCCGCTTAATCTACTTCACTTTGTTTCTCAGCATCTCCGCTCGACTCTGCAAAATCCTCTCCTCTCTCCCGTAGAATCGCTCGCTCGCTCGAATCCCGGCCACTCGTTTGACTTTCGATCATGCAAATCCGGGGCTGTTGTCACAAGGAGGAATCCTCCGTTTCCGTATAAATCTGCCCCTCCGCCTCTCCTTAGCGAAGACGGCGAAGGTGGGAGGTTGAAGCGACGCAGTAGCGCTGCATAGGCATGTGTCCCCGATAAATCGTGTCGGTGAAGAATTCGCCGTGGGGACACGACGCGGCCAGGATAAATCGACCTAATTCGCCAAGACACTGCGTGCTACGTCCGTGGAGAGAAAGAGAGAGCGAGAGGGGGGGAAAGATAGAGAGGCACGAAGGAGGGAAACTTTGCTTTTTGACGGCTCGAGTCAAGTGGTTATCTCGAGTGGAGGAGGGTGTATGTATAGATATAGTATATGGGAGTGATGCATTGGGAAGTTTCAGAGAGATCGAGAGGGAGGATTTCTCGGAATGCTTTTCTTTCGAGGTATAGTGGCGGGGTGAGATAATGATCTTTATGAGGTTAAAAGAAGTCTAATAAGGTTGTTGATTTCTGGGAAGAGTTTTTATTAGATTTTGGCAGTGCTTTCACTGGGGTCATAAAAGAGAGAATGGGTTGGACATAATCGTTATCTATTTATGTATATCTTTAAGCGCGGCAACGTCTTACTTTGAGTATAGATTTATGCGGACGGAATGTATAAAGAAGTTGTTACTTTTATGATTTATGTCTATGATTGTTATGAGTTTTAGGGAAAGTTTTCATAAATATGAAATAAAATTTTTTATATCCAAATCTTATTTTAGTGCCTAAAAATAATCTATTTTTGAATAATTTTCATGATTGATTTAAATTAACGCAAAACATGCATAAACTGCACAACGAATTCTCCTAATACGCCATAAAATGATGACAGCACTGCGGATCACATTATAAACTACATTATCCTTCCAGACTCTAATAAAAACACACAATTGACGACGCGACCCCCATCACACCTTGTAACCTCATTTCCACGTAATGAACGCGCGAAATTCGCAAACTTTTCGCCCGAATTCAACGCGACGTTTAATTAATTTCAACGCTGAAATTTCTCCCTCCTGCCCTTTCGCCACCACAACGCGCCACAGCGCCCTGAGCGCGTAAAAACTAATATCCCGGTGACATCAACGCGCGCGCACGCGCGCTGAAGTTAGCAAAATTAATAACGGCGGGAATCTCGAAACGATAAGCGTCTGCACACATAAGTTTCGCCTGCGATAGCCGCGGCTATTTTCGCGCCGCACGCACGAATCGAATGCATGGAAATAGCCTGCGAGCTGTGTGTACACGTAGATCGCTGCGAGTTTAAATGCGTACCTGCGCGCATGCTCAAGCAGGGTCGTAGTTTTGGGTTGTATACGTCGGCGGCGCAAATATAAATCGTTGGAGGAGTGGAGGCCGCGAGGCTGGAATAATAATCGCCGAATTAATATTTTGAGACCACAGCCGAAGCTTTGCGAGGTGCTCGGAACGACATTTCATGGTCGCTGATGGTCTAGCATTTATAGCGTTGGAGATATAGTTAACAGTATAAGTGACGAATGATTATTAGTCATATATTTTCGAAAGTTTACAGACATTAATTATACAGTTTTACATTCAAGTGTCATTGTATATAATTAAAGGAACCATTTTTTACAATCTTTCTTACAAAACTTTTATTATATGTAAAATTAAAACGTAAAAAGTTGTGCAATATGTTTAATAATAAACAACTTTGATTAACATAGCTTTTTTGAAACTCATTTCTACACATTCCTATTCACCCTCCCATATTATTCTAGACATCCTTTTTAATATTTATATACATATTTAATCCAACGCCACCGAATTTCCTCGCATCAATAAAGCACCAACTAATTGCAAACTCTAATCGTGCAAATAAAACCCGTTTATCTGAACAGGAATACCTCCCCTACACCCATACTCATTCCGCGTTCGTGCGTACCCTGCAGATACATGCTCTCTCCCCTCATGCCAAAACCACGCAAGCCTGCGCAGCACATAAGCATGTAAAACGCGTGAATTCGCGTAGCCGAACGGCTCATACGTGCGATATGGCAAACAGCGCGAGCGCGAAAAAGAGCCTCGCGTGTGTTTACGCTCGTTGCGCACGCGGTCGTAAAGAAGCCAGAAACGAGGGAGAGAGAGAGAGAGAGATTCGAAAATCGCCGAGGAAGTCGTGCATATACGCGTGGAGCGCAGAGCCAGTCGCGGAAACGTGAGACGAATTTGAAACGCGTAGGCAAACACAGAGGAGGAGGAGTAGAAGCGTTCGACACGTCTTTCGTGTGTGCATGTGGGTTGGATTAGGATAGGTGCGGTTGTTGTTTGCAAAAGGTTTTTTGATGTGGCATGATAGGAGAATGATATGTTTGTATAGAGTTTGTTTTGAAAGACAACAGTGATGTACGAATTTTTCCTCATTAAGTTTGTTTACTGTTAATTTGATAATGCATTGTTTACTTTCATATTAGTTTCATACGGTACTTAACAATTTTAATTGCTTTGAAATACATTTTAACTAATTTAATTATCTATTATAAAGTAAAGAAAAATAATCAAAAGATTGCAAAAATGTATTTGAGTGGTCGTGGATAGTTAAATTTTGAAGCGTTATATTTGAGGATAGCTATAATAATTAAACATTTAACAGATTAAATTAATATTAAAATCATTTTACTGTAGCTACACTATAACATAAAATTAGCTGATCCGTTAAATTAATGATGGATTCAGTTAATTAATATTCTGTGTGTTCAAAAATCAATAGTTTAATAGGATAAATGTTAATTAAAGGAGCTTATTACTGGTTTGATTGACGCGACGTAAAATTAGCATCATTGATTATGAAAAGAAAGCTAGTTTTAACGAGAGCACTTTTCGTCGTTGTCATGAATCTTAATCTTCGAGAAAGTGCGTTTAACTTCTAATTAAATAAATCATCATTACGCGACAATAATTCTCAAAAAACATCCTAATCAGTGTCACCAGCCTCCACGCTAACACCGCACTAATCATCAACTCATCATAACCGCAAGCACAATTAACTACTACTTTCCCCTAGAGAAACCACCTCCTAACCAAAGAAAAAAAATCTCTCATTCCGCGAAATTTTACTCTCTCACGCTCTTCTGCAACCAATTACACTGAAACTCCTCTCTCCATCTGCTTTTTCGATGGCTAACCAGTCCGATGGGCACACACACGCGCTTCTCTCTAATCCAACGGCGCATAGGAAGTTGCGGAAGCCACAAGGATTGCGCATCAAATGGTTCGAACGTAACGGCCCTGGACCGAAAGCTCGGCCCGCTCTCTCGTCGATTAGGCGCGCTTAGAGCGAGCGCGCGCGCACGCGGCCGAAAGCTCAAAGCGACGCGACGAATTCGGCCTCTGTTGGGTTGGAGTGTTGGCTAAACTGTTTTCTCTCGCCTATGGTGAGGGCGAGAGGGAGAGGGAAGTTGTATACAGGGGAGGTTAATCCCCCGATAGTGCGATCGTTCCGTTCTTTCGACGCGTTCGGGAGGGGGTTTAGAGCCGCACTGGAATGCATCGGAAGTGAGTTTTTGTGTTTGTTGTGGGATAAGGGAGATATGGGGATATGACCCGAGTGATGTATGGATTTGCGAGGATCGAAATTAATTTTTAGTTGCTTCTTTGAAATAGATAATAGGTGTTGCGAAATTTCTGTATCACTGACTCTATTAGTTGAATGTACAGTTTCTAATTGGGTTAGCTACCAAAAATAAAAATTTCATTTTTTTTATTTATTTACTAGAATATTTAGTGAGTCATTCCATCTTTCTTCCTATTCAAACCAAGGGCAGCATCTCCTTTTGAGATTGTTTCAAATAAATCTATTTCCTAACTATCATACTTATCTAATTTTGCAAATATTATAATATGCTGCAGTTGAACATATAGATTTGCACTACTTCTAATTTATCTTTTGACTTTTTTCATTCGTTTTTGGAATTCTCTGTTTCTTTTAACGCATCTCTCAGTTTTTTTTAAATTCTATATTTTCCTTCTTTGTTTTGGAAGATTTGGATTTTTTCGTCTTCTTAAGCGTTTTTTATCTTTTGTCTGTTATTCAACTCGTTTTTCCTTTTCTCAGATGTTTCCTAGCTATCGTTGAAGATAGTTTTACTACTACAGCTACTTCTATTGTTTGACTCGTATTTATAACATTATTGATATCAATATTCTTAATTTCTAATAAATTATCAATTGCCACTGTATTATATTTTACTATCTTTAATACTATCCACTCTATTATTCTCAATTAGCAATAAATTGTTTGTTACATATTCTGTCATGCCTAAATGATCGTTATTGAAGCTTTGATGGATATTTTGGAGCTTAATTTAATGTCAATAATTCTCGGTTTTGTTGAATTTAAATCAATACTTGTATTCAAATTAGAAGTATTTGTAGAAGGAGTATCAGTTTCGATACTTGTAATTAAATTAGTTCCAATTGCAAGTGGAGTATCAGTTTCTTTTTTCTTATTTGTATTACTTTTATCAGTTGTATTTTATTCTTGGCAGTTTTAGTTTCATTTTCATTTGTTGTAGATTTCCTCTTAGGCTTTTTTCTTTTTTTATTTTATTCAAATCGAGTTGATTAGTTTTGTCATGTTTGCGGTCTTCCATTATGGGGATTTGAGGAGATGTCTAAAAATTATTGCTAGTATAAGCGTTGCTTATGCAAAAAGTACAACAATCTATTATAGAAATCTTTATTTTATTCTTCATTCTAATGAGATAAGGTTTATTATCCTCCTCATGTGACCCGAGGTAAGGGTGGCTACGATACAATGGAGAAACTATTTAAGACTTGTTCTACTGCTAATACCATACTCAGAGAATGCGACTATCGAGAAATAAAGAAAAAAAAATCATAGACAAACATTAATGTGATACAATTAATTATTAGCATAAAAAATAAAAACAAGGAATCTCTACATTAGTTTGTGAAAGCTACGTGCCAATGTATTGGTATCAGTTTTTTAAATGCAATCCAAATTATCAAACAAAAAATTCAGACATTCGAACTTTCCCATTCCTCTTTCCCTCACTCCCCTTATCTCCACCCCACAAATTTCGCCAACGAGCTTTTCGAAAAACCCTACCTCTACCTCCCCCTCGCTATCTTCGAAAAATCCAATTCCCTCTCGCTCTCTCTCTCCACACCTCTCCCCCTCATTCATAACGATACGCAAACCTAGACTCTCGGCCTCGCATATCTCTGCTTCATACGTATACCCGCGCGCATACGCGGCGCACACGTTGGCTCTCTCGCGAGCCCACGAAATATACACATAATCCGGTGGGGAACTATAGTGCCTGCGTGCCGCTAGCTCGCTCTAGGCTTCCTCGGTCCTCGTAGCTCGCCCGTTTAAATTTGCAGTGCCCTAAGCGGATCGCAAAGAGAGCGAGACAGCAGGAACAACCACCAGCGCCGCGCGCGCTTGCGCGAGAGAGAGAAATCGATTTCGATCGCCAATATTGACAGTTAATTTTCACGGGGGTCAGCCTGCGCCGCCACCTGCAGTGTAACGAAGCAGCAGCGCGAGAGTCTCTTGTTCGTTATTCATAATACAGCCGATAGTGCGGCCCGCGGGCTGCAGGCGCAGGCATGAGGAGAGTAGTCGAGGGTCACCTGTGTGTGGAGTGTAGTAGTGCGGCGCGCTTTCCACGCGTATGATAGCGTGATATGCAGTCATTATGCATGCGCTGAATGGCAAGAGAGAGAGAGAGAGAGAGAGAGAGAGAGAGACAGAGAGAGAGGAGGGAGATTTTAGGTGGGAATCTTCGGCGGGATTTCGGATTATCTCTCTCGCAGGCCCGAGTACTATGTGTGTATGAGCGCATGTGTGTAGCTGCAGGTTTGATGGCTGAATTAGACGGGAGGCGCCGTCGAACTAGTTCCGATTAATTTGAATGATGAGCTGGTTCGTATGATTCTGGATTGATGTGGAGCGGAGAAATTCATTGGGATAACTGACGTTGAGTGAGATGTGAGATTGAAATGAAATGACAATGATGTATTTTGGGAAATACTGCTTTTAAAGCATCATGTTCCGTACGGTATTGTAATTTTGTATAGCGGATATTGAAATATAACTTTTTTATCATTCGAATAATCATTTCTATTTTAATCTAAACTTGATTACAGCTATCCAATTATAGGAGCTTTCGAATACAAGAAATACTTTATGTATGCCCTCGATCCTAGTGTACTCCGTGGAATTGAGTTAGTTGCGGTTTGTAAATAAACCGGTTCATTTTCAATATCTATTTCTATCATTCCAACTATAGTGAATATTGACAGCCAAGGATATTGAATAAGTCATTAAGGAACGAATGTGTTATAAGCCATGAGCTATCGCGGAATTCTGATCTGGAGACAAAATGAATTATCTATTTCATTACTTGTCATGTTATATTGTTAAGTCTACTTCCGTCATAGTGACACTATTTTCATTACTAGCATAAAGAGCCTTATTTTTACATTAATTCAACGCCTTCAATTTGAAAGGACTTATTCCGCGGAAACGTTTGGAATGGACTTATTTGGCGAAAACGTCTGCAAAGGAATTATTTCATATGCGCGTTCGAAAGGGACTTATTTCTGGAAAGCGTTTGGAAGGGCCTTATTCCAAAATCAAATTTTCGAAAAAGTTTATACTACAGATTATTTAAACACGCTTAAATAAGTCTTCGGAAATTGGTTTTGGAATAAGCCCCTTCCAAACGCTTTCACGAAATAAGTCCCTTCCATGCGCGTTTGCGAAATAATTCCTTTTCAAACGCTTTCGCGAAATACGTCGATACCACACGTTTCTACGAAATAAGACTTTTCGAATTGGACATGTCAAAATTACATCATTTTATTTGAAACATGGTTAAACCTCAATTATTAATATCGCACTATAAAAGTACCGTTTTGTTTCATAATCGATTCATGATTCTGCTAAGTTTTCTTTAATTATAAAAGCATTAAAACTTTTGAGAAATGTTCAGATATAGCCAGCACATAGTACTCTCTAATAACATCAGCTTTATAATGACTTTATAAATTTTAGTTCCTCAAACTTCATCACGAACTTAACAAAGATAATCCTTTTTCGTTTAATGAAATTTATCAATTTTATAAATACAATTTACCAATTTTATAAATACAATTTACCAATTTTATTTGTTAAACCGATGAACCATATACTTTTAACAATACACCAAAATTCAAGTGTATACGTATTTCCATCGATCGGCCTCTTTCCTCCGCGACAAGAAGCTTTGATGCCAGACTCTCTGCCTCTCTTCCGACATTGTTCGCGCTCGACCGAACTCAAAATATCTGGTATCAAGATCGCTCGATAGTTTCCATTCAGCGCCCTAACGCAGTTTGACGTTACACTGCTGAACTACAATTAAATCGAACGCAAATTGATTGACTACTCAAGGAAAGCTGCTCTGATTTCTGCCGCGGCGAATATTGCGTTGCCACGCTACGGCCGTGTGTGTGTATGTGAGTGTGCGTGCGCATATACTTTGCAATAGCGCATTGTTTGGGAAATGTTACTTTACAAACGAGCATAAAGTGATTTTTGTATAGGTAAGAAGTGAACTGTTTATCGTTTTATGCAGAAAGTTTTAAGTTTGGGAGAAGCATTTATCTGCGATGGCTTTTGACTGACGAATTAAATTCTTCTTTATTGGATTATGAAGTTAGAAAAAAAAAAGAAATTATAAAAGTATATTTTTATAAAATCAGATTGAATATAACTAAGCTTCAAGCGCGAAACTGGTCCTTGATTGGGAAAAATCAGGAAAATTAATGATCGTTATAGTAACCATCAGATATTAGAGTGGTAAAAATAAAGAGATCGCTTATTAAATAAAACTGATGGAAATAATTTTCCCTCTCAATAATAAAGATCTCATTACTGTCGTATTGAATTTTCTTAAAACAGCGTTTGTTCTAAAAAAACGTTTATTTATGTCAGTGATGCCGCAACTAAAAACAGCTTTCGCGCAGTACCTTATTAAAACCTTCTTTACTCACCTCCAGCTCTCAAAATTCTAATTACATTATTACAACCTAATCTCCAAATAGAAAAAAGTTATATACAAACCGTTTAGTGCTCTACCCTCATCCTAACTCTCTCGTTTTTCAATTACCTAGAACCACTTTACTGCTGCGTCCGGAGTCCTCCACATGTTCGGACAATTTTTGGACGCAGGTCTTCTATATATATATAATAGTGCAGGCATGCCTTAATTAAATTAAAAAGAAAGAACCTGACGTCTTCTCATTATGAGAAACTCGCTGGTACGCGGACTTTTCAGCGCACGCGGGGCGATAATTAAATCCAGGAGCGCGCGACACACGCACACGCCTTTATTCTCTCTCTCTCTCTTTCCCTCTTACTCGTTTTGTGTCGGAAGGAAGATAGGTGTACGTACTCAGTGTAACAAACCCAAGGCGACGTAGATCTATCTTCGCGAACTTCCGTCCTCGCGGCGCTTCTTTCACTTCCGCGCGACTCTTCCTCTTTCACCTGTCGCGCACGTGTGTAAGAAACTTTCAAAGGCGATGGTTATTCATCGAACTCGCGACGAAGTTTGTACTCTCATAGTTGATGGCTGCTGCATCGAGTGTCTAAGTACTCGCTGGGAGGTAAAACGAACGTCAATGCTTTCGAGATGAGGAAATTTCGAGCTGGCATACTACGCATACATTGACGCTAGTAAAATGGAAGTCAATGCTTCGAGGGGGTCCGTAAACACACTCGTACCTAGCGCAATATAAACGGAGAATCAATTTTCACCGGTAGCTGCATGCCAGATGACTCACCGCTATTAGACTGTAAAATTAACAGCCATGCGATGTATCAATAAGACAAGTAGCACGGAGTAGCAGCTTTTACCACTCAGAGCGAGAGCCTATTATAAATCTATAAACGCAGACACTCTCGCTTTCGTGAGTCACCGCGTGAGAAAGCGATTCGCCTTAATTGTGCGTACGCATTATATATACATAAGCACACGCTACGAGAGCCGATGTGTCGCGCTTTTTATCGAGGAAGCGAGATGATCACGAAGCGAGATTATATAGCGGCGAGAAGCCGGAAGCATCTTCTCGTCCTCGCGATTCTTATGCACTCGTGCTGTGCGCTTGTGAGAAAGTGTGGAAGTCGTTAGTTCTCGACAAACTCGGAACTGCAGCGTAATTAGAGGCTGAATATAAAACGTTTGCCCAGCTGTGAATTGATGTTAGGCATGTGTGTGTGTGTGTGTGTGTGTGTGTCTCGTTGGGCCGATAGAATTATTATCAGACTTAATTAATTCCAGGCTGTTGTTGTCTGGACAACCTCGTATATGCGTGGTTTATGGGGAGATATAATTCATTAGACTATTGGAATATTTGTGGCGGAGGCATTGTCACGTTGGCCCGCGCGCGGTTACAATATTATTGCATTTTCTAATTATGTTAATTATGTCCGTGTTTGGGTAAGCAACGCGAAAATTTACAGTAATTAATTTGCAAAATTCGTATAATTATATTACGCTGAATTTGGGAGTCGAATTTTGTATACGTATAACAGCATTCAATTCATTGTTGTGCATTGTGGAAACGGAATGTTGTGAATTCTCAATGAAAATCCAATATTAATTCTAATAAGTATTGAAGAAAAATATTCAAAATTATACTATTTTGTTGCAATATTTCCTTGTTCTGTCATGGCTCAGATAACATTCTGCACGTATCGCTAAGATTTTATCATTCGGCCGACTAATTTAAATTCGAAATGCTTTTCGTTGAAAAAAAACTATATATATATTAGCCATCACTCTCCTCACAACTCGACAATTTCTGAACGAGCGCATGAGCACTTCCTCATCGCTCGTCGCCTGTCGCTTTCGTATATATAAAACGCACACCTCGCTGACTCATCGTGGCGATCTAAACTATGCAGACACACATACACGCATATACACACAATATACGAAATTTCTCGCGCGCAACCACGTCAGACAACGACGACGTATCGCGCGAAAAAGATTACTCGTACGCGCGAGGGTCAGCGCGCGTAGAAAGTTATATCGCGGAACGACTTTCACTGCCGCGGTGAGCGAGTGATCGAGACCTTGTCTCTCGCTCTTTCGCGAGCGCGTGGAGCTGTAAGACGCTGTGAGGAAGTTTTTAGCAGCCGCGAAACGATTCTGGAGTGCCTCCGTGGGGAAAGTTCGCGATGACGATTTGTTTGTGCGTGTATATGAGAAGGGGAGGGCTATTTTTTTGGATGTGACTTGTCGGAGAGATATTTAGGATAAGCTATTGATAGATCGATGGATCGCTGTATAGTGTTTTATTTGTTTTGATTAGATAATTAGCTCGATGGGTATAGATATTGGAGTATGCAATTAATGATTGATATATATTTTCATTGTTTGCGATAACTGATATGTGCCGATTTATTTTGAAATACGCAGAATTGTGTAAAACGATACGGTGCAACTTTTTGTTGCTTTTAAACTTATTTTAGTACAAAGATATATCGAGTTCAATATGTGGCCGAATCCATCTCAAATCAGGTGGTCCGCGTATGCCTATCTCACCGATCATTTTGGGATAAAAGTATTCATGTT
>UXGD01006988.1:0-11649 GCA_900474315.1 Torymus auratus | reverse complement strand
ATATATATATATATATATATATATATATATGCTATGCACGCGTGTGTGCAGGCAGGTAAAAAATTGCTTTTGATTTTGTCGCCGTAGAGAGGGAAACGGAAGATATGTCGCGCGCACGCGTTTTTCACGGAGTCTCTCGTCTCTTTTCACATCTTGTCGCTTTTTATTCTTCGTTTCTTAGGCTGGAGAGGAAAAAAGCATTTGAGTCTGTGTTTATATGTATATGTATATGTACGAGTAGGTCGAGAAACTTGAGTGTACAATATTGAACTCTTTGTGTTTTTTCGTTTGTATGTGAGTGTACATGTGTAAGTGTCTATAATGTAAGAAACGCAGCTGCACGCAAAGCTGCGTTTAATGTTTTTTTTATCTCTGTTACAGTTTTATTTATTTACTTTTTTTGTAGGTTTATAATAACGTTATTATTTTTTGTGATTTTTTCCTTAAAATTCCTTAAACGTCTTAAGTCGCTACGTTTCCTCGTTTGGAGTTTTGCGTTACCTTTATAAGCTAATAAATATCACCTATTAGTTCCGGAAAATTCGAATAAATCTCATATTTATATTTTGTTATTTATGCTTTTTTGAGATTCGACTTCTCCTTATTACACGTCGCTTCATCGGTATATGTTTGTTAGTTTATGAAAGAACATGACAACAAATTAGGCTCAGTGAATTAACGACTTTCGCAAGAGCTACGTACCTCACTTACAAACATGCTTTAAGTTTATTTATGCCATACTATTGTTAATATCAATCATTTTGTAAAAGTCTTATATACACTATGAGAAAACGAACACTTTTCTTTCTTTTGCTTGCCTGTAGAAGAGGTACATTTTCCATTTTTTTTCAATTTTTTATTAATTTTTGTCTTAAATTTTGTAACAGAAACTGATAAAATACGTTTATTCTGAATGAAGACATTAAAATAAATAATCAATTCATATTTTCACTTAAAACAAAACATTATTAATATGAAATTTACATCCTAATCAAATGCATAACATCATTTCATCATATCCACGTCATTAATTGATTTCTTCATTTTACGCCTCAGTACAAAAACCAATGCACATTTATTTATTCATCCGAGTAACTTTTCCAAAACAATTTATTTTAACAAGCCTTTGACGTAAATAAATATAAAAATCATCGATCCATCCCACTGAACCATTACCATCATGATCAATCGCGACTACTCCCCACTTCCACTTGCGAAATTATCTTATTCCTGCAGTCGTGTAGTGAGAGAATGCGAGGTCGCGATGGGGTTTGCGTTTTTTCTATAATATATATAACGACTTCACACTACGTCTATCGGTGTATTTACAGAATATCTACACGGAGGGGAGAAAATGATTCCGATCTTCCTTCACGTTTACTTTGACGGTGTGTCGCATTCTTGTGAAAAACATTTTGTTTTCTTTAGAATATCAATATTCATTCGAAATGTATTTGTTTACAAAAATTTTTCGTTCCAATGGAAATGGTTATGAAAATGCTAATGTTTGGCCAATCATAAAAAAATATTACAAACGGAAGTGCGTGAAGTCATTTTTCTCATAACAATGCAACACAGCGTCAAATTTATAAAAAAAGAATCTCGCTACCAACCCTTCCTATACACAATACGTATATGTCGGTGCAACGTTGCGACACTTATACACATTCTTACATAAAGTTTTTTAATAATAACCTTTTGATTTTCCACTCTCGATGTACACATTTATTCGCCTCCGAATCTCGCACAATTGACAAAAGATAAAAAAGTTCGCCATAATCGTCACTATCTACTTTATAATATATAATATAATAGCGAACGAGTTCTGAATAATAATCACTGAGCCAAGTGCTGGCGTGAACTTTGTAATTCGACAATGTTTTGGTTTTAATTTCTTGAAAACTTATAAAAATTATCACATCCCTTCAGGCTTTGTTTACAATGAGATTCGTATTTGTCGTTGGGACACTTCCACGCCCCTTAATCTTATGCTGTAAGACTAACAGTAAACAATAATCCTAAATTTACTTAAAAACACTAAATAATTACACAGAGGGGCTAGCAATTAACATTTTAAGCCCTGTCTACAATAAAAGTCATATACTTGATGTCGGGACGTTACCATGTCCCTTAATCTCAAACATTTTTTTTCACCACTAAAAATCAAACTGCAAACATTCACGGCAGCACTCAGTCTCTTAGATCCGCAACTTAAAACCGAAAACTGAAAGAACTCTACACCTGTCATCGCGACTTGATATCTTGATATGATGGGCGCGCGTAAGTGAGTGTGTGATCAACCGCTGCGAAATGTAACATGCATCTTTGGCCGCTTCTGGAAATCGTCTTTATCCACCCTCCCGACTTTACTTCAGAGCCCTGAGAGCCTCCTCGGCCTCCTTCCTCCTGGCTTTCGCCTCTTTCTTCGCCTGCTTCTTCTCCTCCTTGGCGAGTTTCTTCGCCTCTTTCTGCCTTGCCTTCTCGGCCTTCTCCTCCTTCTTCAGCCTCGCCTCTTCTTCCTTTTGTCGCGCTTTTTCCGCCTTCTCGCGCTCTTTTTCGCGCTCCTTCTCCTTCTTTGACTTCTGCACCTCCTGTGCCACCGTCAGTTGCTTTGGCGTAGCGCCCGAGGACGCACTGCGCTTCGAGCTGCCCCCGGTCGAGCCCACGGACTTCGTCGATTTGGCCGATTTCACGGAGGAGGACTTCGCCGATGTCGAGGCTGTGGTCGTGGGAGATGTGGCGGTTGTGGCGGTTGTGGCGGATGTGGTGGTTGTGTCGTTCACGGGCGTTTTCGAAGTTGTGGTGATGGCAGGCGAAGAGCCTGACGTCGAGGCAACAACCGGGTGTAGGGGTCGAGGAGCTGGCGCCGCTTCCAGCTGCGTGACGATCTTCTGGGCGCATCTGTAGACATTAGAGATGAAATTACTTTTTTGAAAGATTTCAAAATGACTTTACTGAGAAAAGTTTATTACTTGAGTCAAAAGAGAATTTTTTTGTGAAAATCCTTCTATTGAAAAGCAATTTTCTTTTTGAATCAAACATGATATTTTTAAATCTGAAATCGAATTTTTAGGTTCTAAATGATTTTCCTCTAGATTCAAGAAGAATTTTCCCTTTGTTTAAAATGATCCCTGGTGGACAAAAAGTCATAATTTTCCTTCGATCCCAATTACTTTCTATACCTACCTTCAGTAGGTATTTGCAACAAAAAGAAACTAATTTTGGATCGGAATAATTTTATCTTGTTACAAGAGGATATAACAAAATGTATCAAATATCGACCATGTCCATAAAATTTTTATCTCAAAACGGTTTCCTTTTGGCAAAAGTGGAAATACGAGTAAAATATATATGTTTATTCCAGGACTATCTTTAATGTTTATTACACCATAATTAGCGGTAAATAAAATATGTTTATGAAAAAATGACATTAAAGGATTTTTTTTGGAACAAGAGCTTTTTGGAAAAATATTTTCTGCTTGGATCAGATAGACCGAATTTTGAAGTCTTATTCAAGAAAAATATCCTTTTGGGTCAAAAGGGTTACTTTTGAATGAAATAAAAAAAATTTCAGTGTTTTAATCCTTATTTCATATAAAATATTTATATAGGACATTCCAATACGTCTGCTACTAACAAATACAAAAATATTTCAATAGAACTCAACATTGTTGTCATTCACGAATCACAAAGAAGAAGATAATTACTTCTTTTCCAACCACCTCCCAACAAAAAGAGAACGAACTCGAAAATCTCAAGGAATACAATGATAACTATTATTATTCAGCATTTCTTCGTTTAATTCGTTTCATTTAATTCATCCCGAGGAAAACAAAAAGACAAAGGTTTCCCTTACCGTAGTCTGGTGGACGCCTTTCCAGCTCGGTAATCCCTTTGGAACTCCTTGATCGGAGGCAGCCGTCGGTCTCGGTTGTCGCGCAGAAGAAGTTCCTCCTCCTCGGGCGCTGGCTGTATCGGATCTTGATATTCCTGGAAGTGTTATGACATTCCATTATTCTACGATAAAGGTTTATCAAGTTTATTTCGCGGGAATAGTTACTTTAAAAATTTCAATTTTTTAATTTTGCGCATTTTATAAATCAATTTTTATCTATACCACTTTCGCATTGCCTGTAACTTGCGTTTTTCTCCGATATTCAATTTTCAATGTCCCGATGCTTTCGATGACGAGGACATTATAGAAAATTGAAAACTATCAGCGGATAATGAAAACTTGATTTACACGACTAATAATTCGAAAACATATTGGAATCCATTCTCTTACTAACTAACCATCAAATGCTAGTAAATATATGATGTAAAAAATTAACACATAACTTTTTTGTCAAAAGTTGAGTAAGTACCTGTATGCGCATCTTCATCGAGTGCGTCTGCGTTTTCCTGAACGTCGCGCCAATGGGCTGCCGGACCCGCGAGGGCTTGCCGAGGCTTGAGCTCCCGGAGCTGCCAGTGCTGCTAGCCGACGAAGAAGTCGCTGACGATACGGAAGACACGCCTGGAATCCAAAATCCCCTCATTGTACTCGATAAACTAGCGTATCGTGATTTTCACTTTTAGTGGGAATTAACGTCTATTTGGCATAATCTTACTTCGAAATGAGTAGAAAATACGTGGAATTGGAACGGAAAATATGAGATCGATATATTTTGGCACACCCATTTGAGGGTCGAAATAAGATCCAGATAGAAAAAGGCACTTTTTAGCATTTAGATGTGTGTCTGTAAATGTCAAGGATTGAAAGTATACGGTTTCCCGAGGACTCTGACAAAAAGCGATAAGAAAAGACATATACGATGTTTATCTTTTTAATATAGGCTGGAGAGATATCTCACCCCCGTGCTTAAAATACCTGAAATAGCTTGATTTTTTTCAAATTTTCCATTTCAGATCAATATCATTTAGACACGCTCACTTATTCCCCAAAAGTCAGACCCGACCCTTTCTGCTTGACACCAAATTCCAAGCCCACGTGAAATTAATCTCAACAAATCACTCGGGCACACCTCGTAAATTCTATATATATGTGCTAGCGCTTGCATTCCAGGAATACCTTTAGGAGTGGTATACGTGTACGCGTGTATACAGACCAGATATGGAGGAGGATCCGCTGGCCATGGAGTAGAGGGAGGCGGAGGCGGGTACGCTGCCGGAGGTCCATCGGCCTCCTGGACCAGCGACACCGACCGGCACACCCGCGCCCATATTGTACTCCGAGGCGCTCTGTGGCAGGACCCACGATTTGCCCGACATCGAGTACTGCAAAGAGAAGAGATCATTGTGTTTTAGGTGAATTTGATGGAGATGGAGAGCTAAATGTTTGTGGATGGGTTTTAAATTGTTTTGGAAGTTACTGATATGGGTTTGGAATCGTTTGTTGACGTATACTGAAACGTTTCTTACGTTAAATAGTCTCAAATTTAAGAGAAAAACTTTTAAAAAACAGTACCACCAAAGAGAATCTGGTCTTCTGCTATACCGAGCATGTTTGACACACATATTGAAAACTATATAGTTATGCTAAATAACCATATCTTAATAATTAAAAAAACATTCGACATCTGTTCATTGAAATGCCAGAGAAAAAAAAACAAAAAACAATAAATGCTTGCTTCTACTTTTCTGCGGAGTTACTTGAGAAAATTAAAAACCTCCTGACTTTGATTCATTTTCTTTTTGAAGCTAAAAAGTTGGTTCGAGGCAAATAACAAACACGACCGCACGCCAATTCCTCAGCCGAGAGCCGCTGAATAATTCAGTATCGATCTGGTTACCTCTCTCTCCTCTCGCTGATATTACGGACAATGTTTACAAAATATATATGTATATGTATATATTAAACGTCTTCCTCCCGTGCCAGAATCCCGGTATTTGCTCGCCTCTCGTGGTATTACGCGAACTTTATCTGCAATATCTACAATTTCCCTAGAGGTGGAGGAAGCCGCTCTCGCACCCATTTTGAAATCGTATGTTTTTGGGTTTGTGTGCGTTGGCATGAATTTTTTTTTTGTTTTTAATATCTTTCCTCCTATAATGCGGATGTCTGATTTTTCATTATAGACTATTCTGAGATTTCAAGTGGCAACTGGATATTCCAAGGTATTTTTAGGTTTAATTTTGATGACTGCTCCGAAGTGATTTGAAAGAATTGTATACTTACGTCTCGAGGAATAAGAGTTTGCTTCAACCGTAAAATCTTCGCTCTACATATAACGCATCTTAAAGGTAGAAGTCTCTGAGAAACAGCCATTTGTATTGTTTTTACAAAGCAGCGCCTGCAAATAATCATTAATTTCGCAATTAGGTAAATCACAGCTAATTTTTTTATTAAATAAAAGCTTTATAAAAAATTCAATGTCCAGCAAGCACGAGAAGTCAAATGTTTAGATTGCAATTAGAGCTAGTTGTCTGCCTGTTTTAAATGTTTCCAAGAATAATTGCAGTGCAAATCGTACCTGCAAACAACTCGATGTCCGCAAGGCGCAGTTTGCATCGTAGCTCGTGCATTCACACATATCACACACTGAAAGTAAAAAAAGATATTATTATTATTATGATGAATATTTAAGTGATGATTGTACTTCAATTAAGATAACACTTTTAGATTATTTTTTGTTAGATACAATTCAATTTCATTCTTGTCAATGTCTTTATTGACACAAAATCAATAGTATGCAATAAAAATATACACATCTTCTCTGTTCAAATATGAGATATGCTTTTAGATGAGTATTCCAAATCAATTTTGCTCATTACGTTTTCATCAATAATAATTTATAATAATAAACCTAACAACGAAACAATAAATAATGTTGTTATAATAATCCTGCTGAAGTACATCCAGGAATTTTCAAGCGCATCCGTCAATTTTCTACAGCTGAAAGCTCCAGGAAGTATAATTAAAAATCAACGAATACCGAATATACCCGCGATGAGAAATCGTTCGGAAATGGGCACTTAAGCGACGGCTATTTGTTATTCAAATATTTTAATTAACATTGCAAATCAGAAATATCTCGAATATTTAAAATGGGGCTCGAGTGAAGTTAAATAACGATTGTTGCAGGGGTAAAGTGCTAAGGAAAAGTTTTCGCGCTCAACTGTTAGTTTATACACAGATTACAAAATGATAAAACGATAATTCATGACAAAATAATTTTCACGATGGCTTGTATAATCAAATGACCCGTTTTGATATACGTTTTAATTTCAGTACGAAATCTTTTTCACCCCCAAAAATTAATATAAAAACATTCTGTTCACGAAATAAATTTACCGCATTAAGAGCGCCGAGTTCGCTTCATTTTCAACTTAATGAAAAGCAATTCCAATGAGTCCATGGCCCAGAGCGCTATTTTCTGCCTTTCGAAACTTAAATTGCTTACCTCTGCCTCCCCAACTTCCGAATTTTGCCCGAAAAAATTCACACAAAGCTACATACTCCCTCCAAACCACACAAACGAACGACCAACTCTCGGAATTTTTCAAGAGATCGGAGGGCATACAACTACCGGCTCTGTCACGGATTAAATATCCTCTCCCGAGGGGAGAATACGATACACTTCTAAAGTAACGTGACACCGATTTCGTCGTTCAGTAAGTCTATAAGACGTTTTCCGTACTCCCGCGCGTTTTGCCGAGCAAAAAGCGGTATATGAATGTCTAATGGTGTGAGCCTATTACGTTCCATGAGCACGTACTCTCTATCCCGGGGGAAATTGGACGCCGGTCAGAGAACAAACTATTCTCGCCCTCGAGTTAATGGATTTCGCTGGTCCGCTACCTTTCCGCTTGCCGAGCAGAAGCGATTCCTACATGAATGTATGATTGCAGCCGTTGCTACAACCTCGGAGTGTTGTAGATGTAACAATAGTGAGAGCAAAACGGATTGTGAATTGTGCTGTGTGCTATTATGCAAATAGCTAGGCATTGCTTTTAGCCCTCTTTCCATTCCTACTGTTTTCGAGGGGATTTTAATTTGAGCAGGATGGGATATGAAAATACGGTATTTTTTTTCTAAGGTGTAATTTTTTGCTGAACAACTCTTTGGTCTGCACATGCTTATTATGTTGGATAAAAAATGGTAGCATGGGAATTTATAGATTTCGAAGCATCAGTATGAGTTCGTCCTATTATACTGTTCGTATGTATTGGATATTTATGAAAATGAACTTAATATAATTAAAATTATTACGGCTACAAGGTTTGCTAGAGAAATTATTATTTATGATAATTATGAAAAACAAAAGAAGAACATTTTTTATAACATTTTATTAACTGAACATTTAGATTGACAAACACGCAAAAATATAACGAGAAAAAAGAAGAAGCTTTGGTTCAAACAAATGCAACTTGTGGCACATCGAAAATTCACGTCATGCATCGGTGAATCACTCCCTGGACTCGGAACTCTCAGATGATTCGCGCGACTCCTTGGATTCTTTCTCCTCTTTCCTCTCACGTCTGCGTTCTCCCTCCTCCCTCAGGCGGCCGAGCCTCGGTGATCCGCCGGGGCGGGGACCTGTCGATCAATGGTCTGTTAGATTTTTAGAACAGCAAGAGGGATAGGTAAGTCAGAAAGGAGAAAATTTCGTCCGAACCTTCGCGACTACCGGGACCACCGTGATGACCTGGACCACCGTGATGACCGGGTCCTCCGTGGTGACCGGGTCCTCCGTGATGTCCTGGACGACCTGGACGACCTGGACGGCCTGGACGGCCTGGACGACCTGGGCGACCTGGCCTCTCGCCACTCTCTTCTCCTGCTCCACCTTCCTGACCCGGTTTACCGGGTTTTCCGGGCTTGCCAGGTTTTCCAGGTTTCCCAGGTTTGCCAGGCTTGCCAGGTTTGCTACCCTCGCCTTCTTGACCACCCTGACCTGGTTTCCCAGGCTTGCCAGGTTTGCTGCCCTCGCCTTCTTGACCACCCTGACCTGGTTTTTCAGGTTTTCCAGGTTTTCCACCTTCGCCTTCTTGACCACCCTGACCTGGTTTACCAGGTTTGCTTCCTTCACCTTCTTGACCGCCCTGACCGGGTTTGCTACCTTCACCTTCTTGGCCGCCCTGACCGGGTTTGCTACCTTCACCTTCTTGACCTCCCTGACCGGGTTTGCTACCTTCACCTTCTTGGCCAGGTTTGCCTCCTTGACCACTCTGGCCTCCCTGTTCACCTTGGCCCTCTTGTCCAGGTTGGCCAGCACCCTGACCGGCACCCTGTCCAGCGCCTTGCCCTGGCTGACCTGCCTCTTGACCAGGCTGTTGTTCCTGCTGTCCTGTTTGGCCAGCACCCTGTCCAGCGCCTTGACCTGGTTGACCTGCCTCTTGGCCAGGCTGTTGCCCCTGCTGTCCTGGTTGATTGACCTCTTCTTTCTCACCTTCTGCTTTGCCTACTTCATTATTGACATCAGCAACTGGTTCCTGTCCTGATACCTTTTGGATGTCAAATTATTTTAATAGATTAGTTATTTGAATCGATCATAACATAGTAAACCCAAGTAACGGTAGCCCAATTTTCGGTAGACAAGAATTTCGTTTTGTACCAAACTTATCTCTTATTAAAAAAATTAATTATGTTAATTACTTATAGGAAATCGACAAAATACATTAATATTGAACATTTATTTTTAATATTCGTTAAACAAATTATCCACCCAACTACCCGAGAACTACTCGGAATTATTCATCAATTACGATCTTCTCTAAAAGTCGGACCGCAGCGAGAGAAGCAACTGTTAGAATGCGACGGTTCAAAGTACTCGGAGTATTCTGGACGCGCGTCAAACAGAAGTGCGGCAGTTGAACTACCAGCACCAGCTGCAGGAGCACGCAGTGTTGGGAATCTCTCGAGATTGACTCGCAATAATTAAGTGAATTCTGCGGAGGCACCGCCGCACTGATGAGCCTCGCGTACGTATATATCCGTCGAACGACTCGTTAGCCGTGTTGACGTGTCGAGGGGCCATTGCTAAACGGCGAGTTCTCTTGTGAAAATTTCACGCGATTGAGGTGCTGGCTTGGCGTGACGAATGGATGGACGGGAGTAGGTTTAGATGAGTGTAAATGTAAATGTGAATCAAATGTTAACAGTAAGTTATTAGTGGCTGGAACTTGAATGTGATGTTACATTGTCATTTATAATTTTTGTTTAATATTTGAAATAATATTGCAATAATTTAAAATAGTAACTTTTTATATATTTTACTTTATTAAATTATAAATATTATATTCCGCTGTTTATAATTCCAAACCAATATATACTCTTTATTTAATCTTTATTGTTATTATTCATTTTATATGACAAAATATAAAGATATGTAAATTCAATAACCATTAACTAAAATACTTCGAAACTCACTACATTATTTTCCACTTCACCAAACCGATATACAACAACCGTACATCGGCTTTAACACATTTAAACTTTACGCGTAATTAAAAGACCGTGCCGCGCGAAGGCGCGCTGCAACATTTTTCTTCCCATCCTGAGCAAAACCCAATACTCCAGGCGCATAAAGGGCGAAACTTTTTAATAACCACCGATCTCTATCGTAGCAGAAAAGCTCGCTGAGAGAAAGAGAGATAGAAGTAAGTAAAAAGGCAAAGAAAGATACGTACGTTCAGGACGAGGAGCAGAAGGACGAGCTGTAAGCCGAGTAGCGCCGCGAGCTTCATGGTTCTCTCAAGTTTCTGGGCTTCTCGGACACCTCGAAGCACACAACTGACCTGCTGCTGAACCCGCGCCGGCTTTTAACGGGCGCGATAAGAATAATGCGAGCTCGCACAGTGCAAACATATGCTTACGTAGGCACGCACGCGCGAGCGCGGCATAATTTTGCAGTTGTTCGATACAGCTGTGCAAGCTTTTCCGCGTGGGTTTTTGCTTTTCCGAGGAAAGGTCCTTGGATAGAAGTGAGAGGGAGAGAGAGCGCGTGAGGTTGACGCGCAATTCGTGGAACCGATCGATAGGTGGAGGGAGAGAGGGAGACGGGGGGGAGAGGTGCGCGTACAACCTTTCTCTGGCGTCTGTACTCCTTTGTTCGAGGGGAAGAGAATTCAGGTTCAAACTAGTGTTTATTGCTGTTGAGGAGTAGGGGGTGTGATGTATCGCGTGCAGGTGTCGATTGCAGTCAAATGATTCAATTTCTTGAAGGTGTCGCGCGTCAAGCCGGATAAGTTTTTCCGATGCGCTTACTACGGACTGCGCACGATTGTCGTAGCGACGTCTATGTGGGAGTCTTGACTTGCGATCTTGTCAAAAGTAGGGTCTACACCATTGGCAAAGTAAGTTGTTGGAAACAGTTTATGATTATTTTTAGAGTTCTCTTGTATTTTTCCTACCTACTAAATAATATACTTCAACAATACCATTCTACCTGAATGAATTTTAAAATATGCAGGATTCACTCAGAACAAATTGTCTGATAAAATGGGATAAGTTTCAATATATAACAATTCTACCTTTAAAGAATCGTTATGTTGGCAAGTACCCTTTAGACATTTTGAAAAAATTCTCTTCTTCGTTGCTCCAAATCACTCCTCCACTTCTTTATTTCTGTAGAATATGAGTAAAATATCGCACTCCCAAAATTTTTTATTTGTTTAAATTAATTTGGATCGATCTGACGGAGGCGA
>UXGD01006987.1:0-11649 GCA_900474315.1 Torymus auratus | reverse complement strand
TATAATTTCAGCTTCACCATCAACGATATTATTTTATAGTAATTTATATTGAATACTACGGCGTTCTTCTTTATCTAATATCCATTCTTTTTTCTCTATAAGCATCATGCTCCCCGCTTCCACATCTAGATAAGATCGAAACGTTTATTTTCACTTTATTTTTAATAAAACTATTGTGAATTTTTAATTCTAGGGAGATAGTGGCGGCCCTTTGGTTATTCGCAACATGAATGCGAAGTGCATGTATGACGTTATAGGCATAACAAGTTTTGGTCCTGGTTGCGGTTATGCCATCCCTGGAATTTATACAAGAGTTTATAAGTATGTGCCTTGGATTGAAAGCATAGTTTGGCCTAATTTAAATTAAAAATTTCACCAAATAATCACGATAATATTACTGACATTAATTATCAAAACTTTTGTATGACTTATCTGTAATGTTTTATTAATTAACCAACGTTTATATGTATCTTCTATATTAAATATAATTGTAATACATTTAAAAGAAACTACTCTATTTAAATTTAAAAATATTTCCTAAACACATTATTGTTTTTCTTTCTTTTTTTTTCTTCAAGTCGTACATGAGTATATGGTCTTCTTTCTTTGTATGAAATTTCTAATAATAATACAAGATTGAAAAGGCACGCACGACGATCTCTTCTCTTCTTGTTGTCTCCAAAATCATCAAAATCAAACAAAGCCTCGAACGCCTATTCTTTGACAACCACTTCATTCGTCTTGTCTGGATTTCCAGCGGTAGCCACTGCGGTATCCAGGGAAACTTAAAGGCACGACGATCTCATGGCCAAAGAGGCCTCCAGCATTGGTTATCACCTCAACTTCCTCCTTCCGTTTTTCAACCAATCCTCTTTTCCGGGTGACCTCTCACTCCGAATTTAACAATTATCTTAACCACTATATTGTATATTAATACCAGGGGCGTTATTGAGATAAGCGATATATCAAATGTCGAAGGAAACTGACCGTTTTGGTGGCATTTTCGCAGATTTGTGATATATCGCTTACCTCAATAAAGCCCCAGCTGCTTATACTTTTCGTCCTCCAGTCATTATATATATTTAAGGTTTTGCATTTTATCTTACTTACATATTTATAATATTAATTTTATATTAAAAGAAAATTAATTGTATTATTAAAATTTTAAATAAAAACACAAAGCCAAAATCTGATGAACCTATTATTTTCATCTGTTATATTATTAATAATAAATAAAGATGTACTTCATGAATTTTAGTAAATAAATAAAAAATAATACTAATTTATGCTGTCGAAAAAATAATGATGAATGTTCAATTTTTAGTTCAATGTTTAAGTTATTAAACCTACATAATAATGATTCCAAGAGTTAATGCTCATTACGTGCTAATAAAGCTTTTTCATCGTGTAATTGTGAAAGTAAAACTATAATAATTATATATTTGTTCATAAATTATCTTTAACTTTTGAACGGGATCATTACGGGCAGTACGTCCTTAATAATACTTGTGTGTATGGAAAATAAGGCTATTTCGAAAAAGAAGTCACTTTGTAATGTGTTAAAAAGAAATTATCTCAAGCAAATGTTGAAAAGTGGCAAACTCACCTGCCTCAACAAAATTATTTTTAATAGTATAATTTATGGTGGAATGAAAGCGTATCTAAAAAACTTCTGTAAGCAGAAGAAATCTAAATATACTTCTCATCGTTACTTAAAGTGACGACGTTCTAATTATATATAGTTCACTTGAATAAAATAGTAAAATTTTTGGCTTATACAAATGACCTTTCCCCACAAAAACGAAAGTCAACGTTTTCCCATTTTTTATATAACATTTATGACATGAGAATTCTCCTCCATCTAAGTTCATCTAATTTTACTTTTAAATTGTTTAAACAAATATTATTATGATTTCATACGTTTAAATCAGCATAAATTGTTTTTCCTTCTGACTTTTAGTACTGTCAACTTGAAATCTTCGAAATAAAATTTTGTCGTCGAGGGTAACAACTTTTCAAGCCTTCATTCTAATAAATAGTTGTTTCTGACAGTCTATTCGGAATAAGTAACTCATTTTTTCAAAAAATAGCTAAAATACTGCCTTTTTCTTCCGAACTGATGTTCCAAAACATTATACCAACATATTATTTTTTGCAATCAAAATTTTAAATGACAGAGAACCGAATAATGAAAGAAGTCTTCGCGCATTATTGTTGGACTCAAATTATGCAGTCACTTAAATACTATGCCATCCCCATATCAACGACATATCGAGAATATTCAAGCACCGTTGTTCACTTTTTGCGAGAGCAGCCGGGTGCACAAGCGTAAATCCGAGAGATTGAGAATTATGTAAAACGCATTACGTTTATTACTTCATCGGTATAGTACTTTCCCTTTTTCCGTCGACTTCTTCATTTTTCCCCTTTTTTCCGGTCGGCGTGTGTGAGTGTGTAGGTTACCGAAATTTCGGCCATTCGTGTGCCGGAGGTGTGTCCCCGGTGAGTATATAAACTGCAAGGGCCAATGCTAACGGTACCCAGTTCTTCGGCTGACAAGTATAACGGACGTACGAGTCGACATGACTTTCAAGGTGATTATTTAAGTGTTTCTGAAAATTGAATCTTGAAACGATTCTATAAAGTTTTTGTGCTGACAAAGTGTAGCTCGAAATTTGGAATATATTTTTGCCGATAGTGTGCAAAAAATTTGATTTTACGCGCTGATGAAAAACGCCGGCGTGAAAAACCATTTTTTATGCACACTTTTGCAAAAATGCTGTGTACATCTTGTGCTTTAGTTTTGCTGCGACCCCGTAATAGTGCAATACTCACGCGGGAAAATGCATGTATTAGTTGCATAATATACTACTTGGTTACCAAAAACTGATTTATAATTTTACGGTTTAAAGTTTAAAAAAAACTCTAGTTACAGGCATTTTAGTGTTACATTTGAAAGATTCTTTTAACTTAACGGATAACCGCGTAGAATTTTCTTTTAATGTTTTTTTAAAATTTTTTATTAAGTTTAACCGTAGTGTTTCATATCCTGAATAATTCGTATAAAGTAGGGACTATTTTTCTACTTAAAAGTGACATGTTTATAACTTGATCTTTTTTAAAGCGCTAGACCTACAGCAATTTTGACTTGAAAATGAAATAAATTGAGATGACAGAAAATTTATCTAAATATTCACTGCATTCACAGGTAATCGTCCTCTTGGCGCTCGTAGCAGTGGCGGCCAATGCTGCCCCTCAATCAGGCTACTATCAACAATACCATCATCACCACGAAGCGCCGAGCGTCGCGCATCACCAGGTCGAACACAAACAGGTGGAAGACCACCACGAAGAGGAACACTACGATCATCACCCTCAGTACAAGTTCCAATACAAAGTCGAGGACAAGAAGCACCACGACTTCCACGGCCACCAGGAGCACCGTGACAAGGACCAGACCGTCGGCGAATACTGGCTCATCGAACCTGACGGCCATCACAAGCGCATCGTCAAGTACCGCGTCGACAAGAAGAGCGGCTTCGTCGCGCATGTTTATCGTGAACCTGTCAAGCACTACTAGAACTAATTTGAATGTCGACGTCTGTCACGATTGACGGATGCTAGCTGAATTGTGTGAATGTTTAGCCAATTTGATGTTTTTACGGGTTCTGTGAGAATGTCGTACAGTAAAAAAATTTCAGTATTAAATTTTAGTATTTTAGTACTGTTTAATGAAATTTACGGTCTATGAGATTGATCATTGACGACTGTTATGCATATGTTTTTATTACTTTGGTATACAATAATAAAAAAATTGTGTTTCTTAATCTCGTGAAGTTCGTTATTTATTCGCTGCTTATTGAGCGACGCAAATAATATTAGAGAAAATTGCTCCTCTGCTGAAGTAGTGAATTTTAACTAATGAAATAGCGTATATATGCAGTAATTCTTAGCGGAAATACACTATTTCGTTAGTTACAGTTCACTAATTCGGCAGTAGAGAAATTTTCACTAATAATTCGTGGTTTGTTCACTAATTTAACATCAAAGAGTAATATCAATGGTTTATGAATATAATTTATATGTTCAATTTAATAAAACACCCACACACACACATCTTCTCGTCGTGTACACACAGAGTATACAATCACATACACAATAAAGATACCGAATATACAAAAAGCTATACATAAATAAAATAAATTAATATATAATAATTTAACTTAACTTATCTGATTCTGTCATTTTGTCCGACAGAGAAATTTATTTTTTTCTAAAACTTTATTTTTCTTAATTAAAAATACATATTACTACTTATACCCACAAACTATACTCATGTAGGAAGTATTGGAAGTTGCTGTTACCTTTACTATTAGTAAGTATCTATTTATTAGTGCATTTCGACACGGGTGCGGAGGGTGATTATTTAGTTCATATGATGTTTTTCACACGAGCGAACCGAGTGAGAAAAGTCCTACATGAGCTAAAAATCTTCTTACGCGTCAGTTTCGAACCGTATTTTATACTGTACAGTAGTGAGAACCGAATAATCATATTTGGAGCAGTTTGGTATATTCATGAATAGTAAAAATATATTTTATCCAACTTAAAAAAAAAATATGCGATATCTTGTGATTCCTGCACATTTTTACTTATTATGACCATGCCATATGAAAGATAGGTATTGAAGTATATAAAATAGGGTGTTGTCTCAAATTTGAAAAAATGGACTTAAGTCGATTTTCCAGGCAACCGCAAATATAAAGACAATAATTAATTGTGATTTATTGGCGCTTATAAACTCGTAACTTCACGAAAAAAGGCATCTCTCTCTTCTGTCTTCTTCTCTCCGGGAACAAATGTACCGACATCGGCGTTCTGACTTCCATTAGTTCGTCCGAGCATCCATCCCGAAACTTCACGTCCCCGCAACGCCACGTGTTTCATAAAATCAGGGCGAGTATTGCCAGGATTCCAGGAAGTAGATATAGGCGCGATCATGTGCGCGTGTGTGTGTGGTATTCGGGAGGCGCGCACATAATGTGCGTATGATTTTTCGGGGTCACATTATGTCAGTAGAATTCAACAGATGTCGCGAGTACCTATAGATCTTATTCTCAATTAAAAAGTGTTTAATATCTTATATATAAATAATTTAAGCATTGCAATCAACAATAAGCAACAGCTTTTACGGTTTCTCTTTAATACCATCGACATGATGATAATAAAAAGCCGTGTTGACCATATTCATGTTATCACCCTAGAATAACAATATAATGTATTATCTTCTCGATTATCTTTTAATACCATTTTATCAGTAACTAATTGGTAAGGAACATTGCTTTCCCACTTAATTACATGATACCCAAGACAATTTTTAGCAATGGAAAATAAATAAATTTACAGAGCTGTATAAAATCTCTCAGATGCATAAGTTAAAAGATGATTATTCGTACTCATCAATAAGTTTTTGTTTATTTTTTATATATGTATGTAACTTATGTCTATACTATAGGAAACAGTTTACTATACCATAAACACTCCAAAATTTTGTTCATGCTCATGGCCGTGGGAAGTGCTAAGTTCCAATAAGGACTTCTTGATCCATCGGGTTATTATAATCATAAAAAAAACAAAGCGTACATTAATGCACGATTGTCAGTTACGATACTGAGACCACACTATGCCTGTTATGCCGTTATAAAAAACTGCATGATACTTAACTTTAAGGTCGTGATCTTAATTTCCGATGATGATTGTTGGATCGCGATCATGCTTAATATTTATTCTCTTGAATTTCTTTAGATTCTGGACTTGTATCTACTTAACATGGGTATGCCTAGATCTTTGCGAGATTGTATATACATACTTCTGGATCAGTAATTATATTATTTACATCACCCTTGATCTTTTAAGGATATTAAACTTTTTTAGCATTCACATCGTCTTTTATGACAGTAACCACTTTAGTATATTCGTGAGTTACTTTTAGATTTTTTAATTTTGTTCTCCAGGCGCTTTTTGGTTATATACACTTTATTAACGTAAATGATTTCCGATCGTAAGAACATCAATAAAAATTGTAAAATATTTCATAATTATTGAAATGTGTATCATTATTAAATAAAGAAAAGTAAGTAAAAAGAAATCCTAATATATGTGATAAGGCTAAATAAAATGAATAATCTTATTTTATTTTCCTACAAGTAACGTGATGTATCCTAATATTGGTGTGTTTATACTTGCTTACATGCAAAAATTCAAATGTCGATTAGAGAGAAGATACAACTGTCAGATGTGACGTAATTCCATCAAACGTTTATGTATATAATAAGATTACTGGATTAAAAATGTCTCATTGGTTTGGCTGTGATGAAAATATTATGCCTTTGATAAGTGCAATAAATTTTGGAATATGATTTAAGTTAAATTTTCGCAATTTATGATAAAAGTAGGTCAATTGTCGTTTTATTAATTGTTAATAAAAAAGCATTTTAGTCATCATTTAATTTTTAACAATAGGAATATCAAAGGATCGTATCTTATTGGAAATTTTGTCTGCCATTGCGTCTTCTATGATATCAATATATGCTGATACTCTGGTGTACAGCGCTGGTTTCCCAGCGTGTCTATAGCCCTCGTTACACGTAACATAGCCAAGACTAACGACTCCGATAAGTGTATTTTTGTGAACAAGTCCGTTTCCGGAATCACCCTATTAAAAAAACAAAAAAACAAAAAAACACTAGCGTTAAAAATACAAAAGGTTTTGATGCATAATTAATATTACATTGGTATGCTAATGTTTTGCAGCAGAGAAAGAAACACTTACTACGCAAATTCCACGGTATCCCAAACCCTGAATTCTCCCGCACATTTGAGACGATGTAACTTCAATTGGAGACCATTTCTTTTGACAATTGCTCTGTTTTAAAATGTCGACGTTAGCAATAATTAAACGCTTAGGAAATATAGTTTTCGTAACTTTCAGTTCGAATTCTGGTGTAAAATCTCCAAACTTCAAATAATTGGCACCATAACCAGCAACTATTCCTTCTTTTCCTTCGTACAGTTGATATGATCCGTTTTTCAGAGGTGTTGGCAGTTGAACTTTTGAAATTCTCGGATCCTTATTAAGCCCAAGTTCTTTGGATAACTAGAAAAATATGAAAATGTTACAAATGTCGTAGTAAACTAGAAGTATATTATCCATCTTGTACATAAAAATATTGATGTTTAAAATATTTGTAGACGTAGATGATGATATTAATTACCTTGAGTACTGCGATATCGCCTTTACGTTCGGGTCCGTGCGTGCCATCGAATTCTACTGGAACATACACGGTCTTCACTTTAGGAAGATCCTCGACGTTATCGCTCATCTTGTTCGTTCCAATAAGCACGTAGATCTCGCCGGCGTAAGGGTTATTGTCCTTGTCAATGAAGCAGTTAGCAGATGATAGCAAATATCTGTCGGCTATAATAGTTGCTCCGCAAATATCCTTTGTGCCGTTGTGGATGGTCACCTGGTATTTGATCGCTTGCTTAATGTCCGGTTCGCCGCCAATTATTTGTGAATCTCGATAAATCATCGCATCTTCTTCATTTTCGTATTCTAAAAAGTCATCGAGTAGTTTTGGATTCCGGTTGGATGTCACGTTGTCACTATGTTCTTTCTCTCGTCCGAGGCGGGGGGGCATAAGAGTGGCATGCCAAGCCCGAATTGATTCAGTTGTTTGTTCGATGTTTTTGTGTGTTTTTTTAGGATCAGAATATTTTTTATCTGTTTCGCTATAGACTGACATAATATGCACAAAAATAAGATATTAATGCACAAAAGCTATTAAATAATCATGTAATTATATAAGATTTAAAATGAAAATTACAATCTTACCATTATTGACTAATAAAAGAGTTGATAAAGCAAGTATAAAAAAACACGAATTAGTCAAAATCATATTTTCGTTTTTCAACTGATCGACGTTATAATTAAAGTAAAAATAAAGTTTCCTTGATCAGCAGTACCTTGGAACTGAATTTCAAGCATGTAATTTGCTGGCTTCTATTTATTTACCTTTTAAGTATACGTATCAAAACACAGTCATTTATGCCGACGCCTAGACAGGAATAACGATTAAAGAGAAAACAATATATTACAATGATTATACGAAATTTAAAGTTGGACTATAACGAACTTTCGAATGGTTAATTCCATTATTTTAATAAATTTCTATTATTAACGATTTAAAATATTCATGTTATGATAAAAATTACCTTATCCTTGGTGCAATACGAGAGTGTCGACAGAATATAGCAGATGGTGCAAGTAGATTCTATTTGAAGCGTCTCTCGCCAATATACAGAAAATAACATAATCTTTATTGGAAAATGAATTAATGTAAAATAAAATTAATGTATAACATTTAAGTAGCAAATGCCATTTCACCGTGTAATAATTTAAACTTTTAATGGATAAAATTTTTTAAATATCTTACAAAATTAATTTGTTATTATTTACTTAAGCATGTTTCATTTGTATATAATTTTTAAAAATAATGTAAACTGACTAATTGCAATTGGACCTATGAATATTGAAAAATTATATAAATCGACAAATTGTAAATATTTTACAATAAACGAATATTACTCTAAAAAAGGCCATACTTAAGAATGTTCATCATTAGAGCCACAATTTATTAAAAATAAAATACAGTCATACAATATAATATAATTAAATTTAGCGAATGACAAAATAACACAACAATATCTATTGTGTTACTAAATACGTTAGAATATTTAAAAGATACATCTGCGCTCTAAAATTCGTATAAAATGCAAATAGCATCTACTCAACGATCATGACAGTTTAAAAATAATGTTTATCCATCAGTCTTCAATCTTCCATGCCCAGATATTGAGAATTCTCATTTGGTTGGTCTTATCCGACATTGCATCTTGAATGAACTGCTTGAAAAGAGACACTCTAGTGTATATCGTTGGCTTTCCGTTGTGCTGATACTCTTCATTGCACAAGTCAAAGCCAATACTAATGACGCCAATGGCCGTGTTTTGGTAAACGAGTGCATTGCCACTATCACCCTGCCCAACGGAAACGAAAAACAAAAATATAATAAGTACGAGTCAGATGTTAGAATCTGTCGACGGTAAAGAAAATTCATACCATGCAAACTCCACGATGCTGGCGACCCTTTATTCTACCGCACAATCGAGCATGTGTCATTGGGAGTGGGTACCATATTCTATCGCACTCGCTCTCCTGCAAAACATCGACACGAGCTTTCACTAAGTTTTTGGGATAAGCTGCCGCCTGAATGTTATATTCATAGGCGTATTTCTTTTTCGGGGCGAACTGTACGAAACTGGCTCCGAAGCCGGCAATTAATCCCTCTTTGCCTTCGTAATTGTCGTACACGTTGCCGTACAGTGGTTCCGGTAAATCTACCTTGGCAATCCTGGGATCTTTGCCAAGTCCAAGTCCCCTCGTCAACTATAAAATGAATAGCAAATTAGTAATAAGCTCGTAAATACTTACTTTTTGCGCTCAGTAATTACCTTTAGTACTGCAATGTCTCCTAGATCGTTGTCTTTCCCAGCAGCGTGGAATATTATCGGCAAGTAGACAGTCTTGACTTTGACGACGTTCGTGCGGTCAGCGCTGAGCTTGTTCGTCCCGATGAGTACGTAGATCTGCTCGCCGTACGGATTGTCCTTTTTGTCGATGAAGCAGTGCGCGGCTGACAGCAAGTACCGGTCCGCTAAGATAGTTGCGCCGCACACAGCCCTGTATCCGTTATGCAAAACTACCTGGTACTTGATTTCTTTCTCGTCGTCTTCCTCTCCGCCAACAATTTTCGGCGCACGATTCTTCTCTTCTTCCTTCGGGTTTTCCTCGGGTTTATCTTCAAAAACTATCCCATCGTTGAACATCCCATCTAGAGTGCGATGCAGTTCCTCATTCTTCTTTTGGTGACTGTTGTGGTCGTTTTGGGAGTCGGAACCGATTGAGGCAGAGCGTGCGAGTCGCGCTAGTTCTTTCAGATGTTCGAAGATTCTTTTGCCATCCTCGTCGGCGATTGATTTTGGATTGCGATTTCCCTCGATGGGCTCATATTCTTCGTCCTCGATGGTGATGACGCCTAGGTCGTCGTCGATTGGTTCTGAAACTTTAATTTGTTTCACTTTAGAACACTGCTCTTCATCGCGATTTTCAGCATTGGGATCGATGTTGGCCTCTTCGTCTGCGTTTTGTATTTCTTTTCCAGGTACTTTTCTTAGCTTCCCGCGTGATTCTTCATTGTGATTTTTAGCATTGGGATCAATGTTTGCCTCTTCGTCTGCATTTTGTATTTCTTTTCCAGGTACTTTTCTTAGCTTCTCGCCGTGAGCTTAAATTAGAGAAAGAATATTTTCGTTAAATCCATATTTAAAAATGAAAATAAAATCATTACCAAAAATATTTGTAATGTAAAAATTTAATTAAATATTCACGATAAAAATATTAATCTTACCACTAGTAATTAACGAAATATAAGCTATTACAATTATGAGTAAAGCGAAGTTTGTACAATTCATGTTTTCGAAAATGATTTCTTGCTGTTCGAATTCAAATACAAAGGAACTTGTACGCTAGCAGTTGATAACTGAAACAGTTTGCGCTTATATCATCGGCGGGCTGCTTTATTTACATTACCAGCTGGTGATGTGAGGTAGCACAAACTTGTTTATATTTAAGGCCCGCGGAATCGGAAAATTTGTTAATATCTATGTACCAGTAGGCAATTACTCATATTCATTTTCCAGAAATTTAATAAAAAATAAGATCTATGAAAATTAGTCAAGATTAATCAAAATTTAAAATTAGTCGGTTGGTCAAAATTAGCTATCAAAATCTACCTTTACAAGGAATTTCTAAAGAGAGAGAACTCATTTTTTTCATTTTTCAAGATTTTTCTCAAAAACTAATCAAAACAATAGATTTAAAGTTTTACAGATTATAGCTATTTATATATTCTGCATTATCACGATTTTTCTCAAGAAAATTGACCGTTTAGTTTGGGAGTTATAAGCTTAAAAAAAATGTTTTTTAATAACTAAAGAATCGTGATAGGTGGAGAATTTTTTTGAGAAAATATGGGTATTTTAATGCTCCTTCGAATGCTACACATCGGATTCAAATATCTCGATCCTATCATTAAAAAAAAAATTAAAAAATTAAAAATCAATTTTGAGAAAATCGAAAATTTATGTTTTTACAACAACTCCAAATTAGAAGTACTTATTGAAAAAATTTTGTAAATACAAAATTATAAATATAATAAATTAAACCTTAATTTGAATCATTGATGATTTAGTAGTACGTAAAATTTAATGTTGAATTTGTCTAAAGAAATTTTCATGAAACAAAAGTATTAAAAATGTTAAAGATTTATGAATTCAGTATATTTTTTAATTACGCATACAAATTTATGTATATACATATAATAGTATAGTATTGAAAAGTGACGATTGACAGTTTTGCGCGAACTTAGAAATTGGATGCTTTTTCGTACCGTGCACAGAGAAAAGAAAATTTTTACATTAAAAGTATACTTTTCTAATTATAAAATTATAATATTATTTGTACCAAAG
>UXGD01006986.1:0-11649 GCA_900474315.1 Torymus auratus | reverse complement strand
TCGCTACCTATTATGATCTCAACATTACATCGCACATATCGAAAGATAGATCCTCCAAAAACTAATTTTACCGTCAAAACATTTATCTCAACCCAACCAACCAACGCACATATCTCGACCTCCTCCTCCTCTCCCACGGGCGCCCCTCAAAGTGCGTGCACGATATAGGCACTCGAGAAAAAAGTCTCTCCTCTTCCCTCCACATACACATACTCATGGCCCGGGTGTCGCATTTCCTCTCCACTATACGTTTTTTTACTCGAAAACCCTCTCTCTCTCTCTATTCGATAGCGCTCCGCCCGGATTTTCCAAGAGCGTTATTATGTTATTCGATTTCGAAAACAGTAAATCATTGTGCACGCGCGCGAGTGCCTCCGGTGTAAATATAAGCGAGGCATTGTACGCGCACACGGGAATTAGTGTCGAAATTCGAAGCTCGCGCTCGCCTTTTTCTCGCGATGCGCGTTGCGGACGCTTTTTTTTGAAGGGAGGTTTTTTAAATTGGAGCCGACGGAAATTCGAACACGTGCAGCCGGCCAATTTTCGGCCTGGCGCCCTCTCTGGTAAATAGGAGTGTATTATTTCAGATTCGGGTGATGGGCCGGGGGTTCGGTGTCGTTTTAATAGCTTGATTGGGGGTGTGAGGATTCTTTGTGCGCATCACGTCGCTGCGTTCTTTGTACGGGATGTTTGGAATTTTGTGACAGTAATTTTTTAGTTTTATTACTTTTTCGTCTTCTTGGAATGATTCGAAAATATTTGAAATTCAAAGGAGTATCGATGTTCGATATCAGCAGTAGTGGCTGTATGTATATGAGAAAAAAACTTTTTTGGGATTTCAAAATTCCTTTATTATTTATCAATAACTCTGTAAAACATTTGTATTTACCTTTTAGAAAGCTCATAAATCCTTTTCGCCTTAAAATTAAACATCGAAATGCAGCATTGAAACATCTCTTTTTTCATCATCGAAATCCTTAAAAAAAATCTCTCTTTACAAGAGCCGAATATGACAAAACCCATCGAATATCCATTGAAAAGTCAAAACCAACTTATCAGTTCCGCGAATCTGGCAATATTCCGGGCTGGCCTACATAAAACGCGCCTCCAGTGCGCAGCTACATCACAATCTCCCGTTCAATCAACGACCCGCGGCGTACAAAACATATTTTTAATTAACTTCCCTTCCCGCATCAAAATACATGGCCTCGTGTTCACTAGCATCAAAAACAGCCGCTCGAAAGTCCAAACACACACACACACATACCCATCGTGTCCGCGAAAACAAGGGAAAAATCAAAAACCTTTCTTCCCTATATACAACATCAGCGTGCGTTGCCTTTTCAATAACCAAACGCTTCACTTCCCATCAAATAAATATATCAATCGAACCTTTCCCCGAACGGATTTAATACGTCCCTCTCTGGCTCTCTTGTACAGAACGCAATCGCTCGGCAAATTCCATTTTCCGCGATTTCGAATGAACCGCTCGCTCGCGTATAGGTTGAAATTGTTTTGCACGCGCGCGACCTTTTGACGCGCGCCCAGAGCTTTTTGTCTTGCGCTTCCGCCTATTTTCCCGCGCGCCTTTTATGCGCCGCGGCGAGCGACGGGGAAGAGGAATCGATCGCCGATACATAAAGCCGGCCGTTTTTCCGCGCCTCCGCGCTCTGGGTAAAAGAGGAGCACTTTAGGCGGGCGCGCATACATGCTGCTGCTGCTGCTGCTTCGATATATGTGGCAGGCGTTATACGAAGGGTAAAAGTGGCGGTGTCGAGACGGCTTAATCCTATGGCACGAAGTGTACGTGTGTGTGTGAAGGTGTTACTTTGTGTTATTAATTAGTTTTCGTGGATGTGGAGAGTGTTTTTTCTTTCTTTGGTGTCCTGTGTGTCGGGAACGTTTTTATGTAGTTTATTATTCTTTCAGTGTTTTTGACATATTATTAAAGGGTTTTCATCATTTTTATTCAAAAGCTGGGCCGTCACAAAAAATCCTTTTTTCTTGTAAGTCAGGGCAACATTATAAAATTCTAATTTTCAATGCTTATAAAAAAACGTATATTATTGCACCGCAAATTAGTTTGATAAATATATTTCCGGTAAAAATCATAATAATAAATACGTATACCAAACACACGTTCTAAATTAAAATATCACACTTAAAGAGCCTCAAAAAGCACTGCGAGTCACTACACAAACATTAAATCATCAACCTAATCCATATATAAAAACCTCCGGCTCTTTTCATCCAACTTAAAAACATCATCATCCCCTCGTTAATTAGCGCCCTCAGCCAGCCACAGACGTAATCATCTAGCGCTGCTCTCGCGCTGCAGTCATGAAAGACAACTTTCGCGAAGCGCCGCTACTCCAAAGCATACACACACACACAACCGCGAGCGCGAGAAAATTAGCGAGACACACACACACACACCAATGTGAAAAGGAACGCGCGCGCTGTGGAAATGTAAGTAGTAGCGAGGCAGACTGCAGGGCTTTAATTACGCGCGTACTTCGAGATGTACAGAGCCGAGCGCGCGAAATTACACCATCTGCGCGCGCGCGCGCGACGATTAACGCCCTCGTTTTTACCCCCGACGCGCGGAATGCCCGTACACGTATATGAGAGTGTGTCAACAGAGAGAAAGAGAGCGTTTAAAAAAAATTTTCACACGTGGACACGTACAAGTATTTGCGCAGAGGGTAATTGTAGCGCGCTGGTGGTTTGAAGTTTATGAGGGCGTCTGTGTGCACTGCCTTGGGATTTTAAATATGTGTGTTAGACTACTGTATTGACGTGGATTTTACGCGTGGAAATGAATTTAAATACTGGCGGTACATCTTTTGAATCTTCGTCGAGGAAATGTGTGTATATAAGGTTAAACATGCGTATATTAGGGCGAACAAAGTGGGCGAAATTTTTCTACGTTACTTTTGTAATATCCCGCGGGTAAAATGAGAAAGCAGAGTTGACATACTTGCGCGCGCGTGATTTTCAAAATTCAACGGTTGCAAAAGTTACGGCTCCATGCTAAAATTTCTCTTTGATGTCACACGCCCAACTCTGTTACCGTATATATCTCAAAGAATGCCGGCATACAGCAGCAGCGGCAGCAGCTGAGTGACATCGCGAAATTTCTAAAGCGTCGAGTTTCTTAAAATGTTTAAAGTATCTCTGGAGTTTATGCGAAAAAGAGAGAGAGAAAGAAAAAAAAATATTTCTAATAAATTATTTTCCCTCGTCCGTCAAATATAAATATCTGGGACAGCAACGTGGATTTCTTTTTTCGCTGTCTAGTTGACAAAAGAAATGAGAATATTTTTGAGGAATAACTCTATTCATGAGAATGTTTACATTTCCGTATTTTTAGTTATATTCATTTTCAATTTCTGCATTTTTACTAGTTATATTAATCTTTAAAATTAAGCACGGCGAAGAAGAAAGTTAATTTTAAAAACTAAACTAAATATTCGATAAAGAAACATTCTTGATTTTCTTATCATACTTTCAATGCATAAAACCATAACTTGCAATCTCCAAACAAAACAACAACAGAATACAAAGTATACACCAACTGCACAAAGCAACGTATCTAATTCCAAATCTCCATATACTTTCCTCCACCCGCGCGCTTACCATAACAATATCACTGCAGATCCCCAATAAAAAGCGCATCGCACCTACTCCCACACACATACTCACCCCCATATCCCATCCCACGCGGCTATTATCTCGCTCTTCGGCCAAAAAGAAATCCCTGCCCCAAAAAACCATTCGAACCTAAAATCGCAGCATAACGAACCTCGCTCCAACAATACCCCAGCACGCATACATACTCTCGCTCTAAGGTGCTTATCCTAATAAATCCACCCGTCCAATTCGACGTTATTTTATTATCGTTAGCATAAGTCAGAGAGACGCTCGCTGTGCTATTCGAGGGCTGGCCGCCGCCACGTGTCCGAATTCGCGATAAGAGATATATATTGGGCGCGCACGTGGACCCTTCCGGGAGGGGGACAGTAGATTAGAAGCAGCGGCGGCAGCGGAGTAATAGAATGAAAGCGTCCCGTTTTTCGCTATCGCCCCGCGCGCGGGGACTTAATCGGATTGGCCGAAAGAGAGAGCACAAGCCGCGCCTCGCTTTATTCGATATTCTTTTTTGCCTGCGCTTCTTCCTACTCGTTTCTTTTTTGTCTCATCTCTCTCTTTTTTGTGTCACTGTGTGTACAGTTTGGGCTTTGTAAAGAGGGCTTGTGTGCGCGGACGCCCGTAGCTTACGCGCGGACTTTTTTCGGCTGGATGTTGTAATGGTTGACGGAGTAAGCTTCGGGTGGATGGTCGCGTCTCTTTTATAGTTGTAATTTCTTTTTTTCTCTCTTTTTCTCTCTTTGCTGCAAGGTTGCAAAGTCAATGTTGATAGAATATCAAGTATATAAAGATTGGGAGTTTTTAAAAATTTACTGAAACAAGGGTGAAGAGTTAAAATGAAAAATTTAAATGGTAATAATTTATTTTACAAAATTATAGCAAAAATTAAGATATTTCATATATTGTTGTACATTTAAGTTATTTGTGAATTTAAGTTTAAATAAATATCTTTTACTGTGTTTTAAGAGTAAAAACGAGACCTTTGTTGATCTTCAATTTTTTATTACCATCGTTCAACCGTATTTGAAAATTAACGAAAACTCTGCTATTTGTCGCGCTCACGCATTCAAAACCTCCTATAGAAAATGAAAAATGCGCTCAATAACTAACCAGTCCCATAAATATTAAACTTGTATCGATTTTCCCATTGCTTACCCAACCGGTGACAAATTATTCAGGCGCGTAGCTGGCAGCATATACGTCTAAAAATAATTATTCACACCTCTCTTCACATGCGCTTTCATCAGCCATGCATGAGGCAGGAGGCTTAATAAGAATGCAAAGATCATTACAAGGTTATACACAAAGTAAACCTTTAATCATCCTTGCCAGCGAAATAAAGAAGAAAACAAAAGCACATTAACGAAATTACGCAGCGACAAAGTACAACTATTCATCCTCATTTCCCCCTTCCCCCTGTTCCCGGCAAAATTAATGTCTTATTCAAATTTACAACTCGGCAAAGTGTATTCGCGCGATGTATCACGCGTTTGGCAGCCGGCCCCATTACCCTAAAAGTGCTCCTTCGCCTAAATCCGCTCCGACGCGTGATTTATTTTTGCAATTTTGATGGACGATCTCGCATTCTTTCTTCGAAAAAAACAAAAAACTTATAGCAAAAAGTGCGCGTGTCGAGGGCTATAGGAAAAGTGGATGAAGAAAAAAAAGCCGCCCCTTGTTTGCGCTGGGAAATGATACGTCGCTCGGGTGTATTTTACATGAGGGCAAACAAGAATCCCCGGGGCTAATATTGCCCTTGTAAAGTAATATTTCCCGAGGATTTCCTCTCGCCCGGCGCACAACTTTCGTTTTGCGTTATGTGAGGAGGTTAATTTGAGACTAGGCCATCTGTGAATCGATGACCCGGTGATGCTTTTTTGTCGGGTTCTTTTATATACGTTTAATAGGAAGTATAGTTCTGATGGATTAAGATTTGAAGTAAGAGTTTTCAGGAAATTAAAGTATCAATTCGTAATAGGGAATAAAGTAATTTTAAAATTCAGACCGACGAAACTAATTTTTTAGAGGTAGTTGAATTATTAATATTCTTTAAATATAACTGACAATTTTATAACTGAATTGACACTTTCTGGAATTTAATATTTCAAATCAATTATAATACCTAAAGTCATAAATCCACCTAGTTCTAGAAATATCACAAATTAGAATCAAATAAAACTGGTTATATTCTGAGGAAAAAAAAAATTATAAAATCCCTTGCCACGGAACCAAGAGAAGTTTTATTCGCGCTTACACAGCTTTTCCAACCAATATAAAAAGCTCAAAAGCTACATTTTAAAAGACCCCACATCCAGCCTTTAAAAAAAAAGAATATAACGACTCGTTAAACCCGAAAGCCGAGCACATACACACGTGAGGAATCCACATCCGAGAATACAGCGAACCCCGCGGGGAAAATAATAAATGTTTGATCCGTTGGGCAACGCCCCCACGCGGCCCGATGAAATACAGCGGATTCAATCGACTTTGATAATTCGATGATAAAATCCCGCGGAAGTAATTGGCGTGAAAATTTCGCTCCCTCCCTTATACACGCGAAATTGCACAGGCCGCGCGCGCCGTTCGGGAAAAAGAAGACGCGGGGAGGTGTGTATCTCTCCAACCAACCCCACGCGCTGATCGATGCCGACTGCGAGAGAGAGCGAGGGGAGAAGATTTCTCAAAGTCTCGGCGAGGAAAGAAAGAAAGAAAGACTTCTTGCGCGAGCGCAGGATATTGGAAACTTTATCCCGTCGGTGGTGGCGGTGGAGAAGTATAAAAAGTGGAAACAAAGTGCGCGCGATCAAAGAAGAAGTCGTCGTCGTCGTCGTCTGAAATATATATATAAAAGCGTGGGCTGTAAAGTACGCTTTTAAATTCTCGTCGTCGCGTAAGTGGGATTGTAATTTCGCGCGCGTGCGTAGTGGCCAAAACTTATAACCACGACGAGGCTAATCTTTACGTTGCGTAAAAACGCGTCGTAAATAAGTATCAATTAGGTTTTTGTTAGATATTGCGCGCTGGTAGGATAGGCGCCCGTTGATGGAGGAGGTGCATTAAAGTCCACGCGATCGATTATTAGTGTGGGCTGCTGCTGCTGCGCTTTTTTTCAAAGGATTGATGATAATGCCCGATCGATATGCCTTTGAATTGCAAAGTGAAACGGTAGAGTGGTTTTGCATTTTCGTTAATAAGAAAGAATTTAAAAGCTTTTTTAAAAGTTCCTTCTTTATAGTCTCGCGGTAATAAATAAAAGATTTTGTACTGCTCGCCCGCCTGAGCGCATCATAATGTCATCGAAGATATTCCATAAAGCTTATAGTAGAGAAAATCGTAAGATAAATTTCAGATTTTCTATATACTCTCTCTGGACGAATAATTTGGAGTTTTATTACTCAATCGAGAAATGAATATCGTTATTGCCGCCGCTATATGTACGTGGCTGCGAGCGTGTATACCATAAAAGTTCATGCTAAACCTATATCGCACTTACAGTTACAGTCGACCGGTTTCAGCTCGGCGAAAATGAAAAAAATAAAATAAATAAAGAAAGAGAAACGCAAACTTGCCGTTGTCGAAAAAGCGAGTAGTAGTAGCGAGCGTTCGAAAACGTTCGCGATATCGCTATCACACAGAGAAAAAAAAACAACACACGCGCCATTTTTATATATACACGTATACATTCACATCTACGTATACCTATACACAGCTAACCGTCGCGAAACAAAATATCTCTAATATAAGGCAATAAAGAACACAATACGGGCCTGGCCGAATCAAGCGTCATAAACATCGGAGGAAAAAAATTTCGGATAACAACTAACGCCCCGGCGAATAACAATAAAAACAAGTGCGTATCGCTAGCTCTATGTGCTACATACAACCCTACGGCGAGAAAAAAGCAACCGCACTACCGCCATACCACCGAGAGAACAGAACGCAGAAAACACGTTCGGCAGATAAAAAAAGGAAGTCCGGAATAGATAGAAATAAAGGAACCGATATATACGTAGTAGAGAGAGAGAGAGAGAGAAAAAATAAAACCGAGAGAGGGTCGAGACTGTAAAGCGAGCGCGCGGATTCCATTCAATAAAAATCGAGAAGAGGCGGGACGTTGGAAGGAGAGCGATGATTTACACGGGACGCGAGAGAGAGAGAAGCGCGGCCATCCGAAAAAAGGGCCGCGCGCCGTATACGTGCCTGAAATTTCCGATTCGTGCGTGGCCGAGAATAGATTTTTTTCGTTCCCTACTTCTTCGCATGGGCGTATATGTGTATATATGCAAAGACGCTGGTCGAATTTTTCGGCCGGCTGGACAGAAAGGAGGGGGATTTATTAAAATTTCCGATTCACGCGAGTTGTTGGCCGCAGCAATTTCCGCGTGCGTTTTTTCACTGATGGCGCCCCCCTATTTTCACGCTTGCCTTGGTAATGAGTGGGTATAGGGTGGAAAAAAAGGAACAGGGGTGGCTGTTTGAATTTCTGATGCGATTGCGGTTTTGCGAGAATGCGTGTGAGCGAAAATTGGCAAACGCGGGAAAACAGAGGGACGAGTGAAGCGATGTTTATTACGCGGCTGGATTATAAGGGTTCAGTGCGGAATAAATTTGATCGGAATTAGGCGGAAAGGTTTCTTTGGTACAACTGAGACAGGAGGATTTGCTATATTTTCTATTTATGCGAAAATAACCGTACAAAAATCGATCTCTCACGTAAAATAAATTTTCGTAAGTAATTTGATTCTTCAACTCACCCCACGAACCTTTTATCAATTCCATCAGCCCCTACTCCTGATGATAATCATTTTTTACTTTTCAAAAAGCTTAAAACGATTCTATAATAACCATATATACCCCTCGGTTCTCCCCTACAAACCATGCACTCGCATCGCCAAAATCCATTACTCGACCATTGTAAACTTCGCCTATACAATGTATACGCGCAGCAGCCGCATTCTATTCCAAACCCCCTAAAAAACGACGAGAGTCTATTTCTCACGCGCGCCGTCCCCGTAATTAGGCCTCTAGCCCATTTCACCTACTGCAATCCCCGATCCGCAGACACGCGCGCCTAGCTGTAGCAACAATGAGGCGCGCACGGCCGCAAACAACTATTGCGTCCCCGGATCTAGCTTCTTTTTTCTCTATATACGCGCTCGAGTTTCGGGGGGCGAGTGTAGTATAGGTGGTAGGGGGGAAGGAGAGAGAAGAGAGAGAGAGAGGCACACATGCGGGACTTGAGTAATTGTCGCGATTTATCAGAACTATATAGTTCAATGAGAGAGAATGGGAGAAAGCAATTTGTTTAGATTAGATATAGTATGATTGATTCGGCCGCTGCTTCTACGTCGTATATATGTGATGCGGAGATGGAATGTGCGCGTTATATATATGTACATGTATATGTATTGAATGGACGCATAGATAGAGAGAGAAAGTGAGAGAGATCGAGAACGCGAGGAGCTATTTTCGGGAGTGATCTTTGTGGGGAAATATGCCGGGGTCGAAAAAAAAAAGAATTGGTCGGTAGTGATTGCGATATCCGATATAATACCACAGAACGACGTAAATGTTTCGTTCGCTATAGTAAAATATTAAACTCTGAACAAAATTTTCTTAACAAAAGCATAGTATAATATTATGATTAAATAAATGAGTAAAAATTTGTTCGCCTTTGCATTAAATAAACAAACGGTGCCAATAAAGCAAAACAGAGAATTAATAATGCGTTTAATCAGACTATACGCGCACTTGAGAAAAATGCTTCGATATATATATCAGCCGGTAAACAATGCACTTAATCCAAAGTAATACGGATTACATTGCTCAGACTTACGCAACGACACGCATAAAATACACAAGCTGCCCTACTCCCTCCTCAAAATTATCCGAAACACACACACTTTGTACAACTTACACTCCTGAAAAATCTCTCTCTCAATGCGTACCAAACAAACCATTCGTCTTTCTCCCTCTCTTCATCCACCAAAGCATCTCCGAAAATTAAATCCGGTCAGCTGCCGCCTAATCCTCCCACTTGCGAATAAGTAGAAAAAAAAATCACCTATATATCCCATCTAAGATCCGCGGCGGCCGATCAACGCGCCGGAAATTTGCATTTCCATTCGACGGAGCGAGAGAGGCTTGTTATTACGGCGATTAGATCGAGCAGACGTTAATTCGACTTCTGCTCGCGCACGCGCGTTCTTTCTACCGTGGCGAATTGCTGCTGCCGCTGTGCCGTCTGTGTTTTTCCCTTTGTTTTCTCTCCGCTGTCTTTCTGTACCGTGTAATACACGTCGGAAGCTTTGCGACGCGAGAGAGAGAGAGGAGATAGGATCGCACGCACGCACAGTTGGGCTCGATGGGCCTTATGTCTAATCGCGTTTGCGAGATATATATACATGTGTCTGTGCGTGCGTGTATCGATGATTGAGTGGAGATATTGCCCCGCGCGTAAGTGGATTGAAAGGGTGTATATGTATGTATAGGTAAGAGGAGTGATTTGCATATACATAATGTTTATTTGTTTCTAAATGGCATGTGCCACCGCGAATTCCTTTGAGATTTTGCATAAATAATAACGTATAGTCCGTTGCGTCAAAGTCGTAGTGTTTTCTTCAATCTCCAGCTATATACAAACGCGGCATCGATTAACAATATTTCAGGCATACTCCCACTATACTATATAAATACCATCTCTAGCCGTTATTTCCGAACCTGCCTGTATCAACGCCAACTTATTCATTATAACACATAGCTGCTCGCAGACAACCATCATATCTCTAACTCGCAATACAACCAGCGCCGCCATGTATATACCCCCCGTCGACCTATCGAAATCCGACATTGATTAAAATTCAATATAACACCTCACTTTCACCCGTCGCGCGCCGATCCCGCGCCGCATCTAATAAAACCAATATCAAACGTGCGCTCTCGAAAACAGAATAGGATCCTTTGTGTGTGTACACGCGAAAAACTTCTCGGACAGCGCGCGCGCGCGACGCGACGGCATCTATATATATACCAAATCCAATATATTTATATTATTCGGCCGACGAAGCGGCTTACACACCTCGGCCATGCGGATGCATTATGCATTCGCGAGTAGCGCCTTTATCCCGAGGAGCGCCGAGAGTAAAGAATTTGCATTTTCATTCCCGCAGGAGCCGCTAATGGAAGTGCACGACTCGTCAAACTCTCTCTCTCTCTCTCTCTCTCGCACTCGCTTTATATTAAACGCACAGGCGAGAGTGAGAGAGATGCCTGCCCTTTCAATGGCGCCAGGGGACCGAATTGGGCGAAACGTTTTTAGAGTGTATGTATGTGTATGTGTGTATGTAATGGTATACGCGTCATTTTGGACAGACCCGAAGCGGGGGGGAGGCGTAATTAAAATTATGGTTATTACGCGTTATTACGTGTAATCCGAGAGAGTAGGATTTGACGAGAGGCTAATCTCACTGCGGGGTTTTGAATGGACGGTGCGCGCATAGGATTTATCGACGCGTCGTTGGTTGAAAATTGCCGCGCGTGTGTGTTGGGAACGAGGGAGTTTCTTATTACTTGTTGGTTTAATTAAAGTTCTGATTAGATTTAATCTCGGGTAATTATCCGGCCTTATTTATAGCGCGATTCATATATATCGATCGTGAGATAATAATATACAAAACTATATAATAGTTGCAGCGCCAATAATAAATAACAAATTATTAAGTAACAAAATATTCAATATTAAATTATTCACACTGGGGCTGCCTATATCAAGATTAATCTTGATATTGCGTTGTCTTGCCTCAATATTCAAGACAGTAATCGATACAATATCAAGATTGTGATGTCAAGAATGTAAAGAATCTTGTCTTGTCTTGAAAAGAACTTACGATTTTCTAATCGTAATAATGTATCGAAATTATTGTTAATAACTAATTAAATAAAAACAATTATTTAACTCTCACACAAAGGCGTCTTTATTAACTCAATAAACTTCGGTAG